>BQNB010105687.1:0-23550 GCA_026074375.1 Tanacetum coccineum
CTTCGCACCCACTGACCCATTCCTTTTAGCTATATCTTTTATTTGACATGTTTGAGTTAAAATATAACCAAAATGCCACTTCTAGTTCTCCTGATTACTAAAAAAACAAGTAGTTACTTAAATCACTGAATCCCATTAGATAACGTATGTTAAAACTTAATAGTATTAATTGTTATGCAATCTAATATTTGTGTTGTTTATTTTGTCTTAAGGTACTGGGCGCTGGCACTTTCATGTTACGCCATTGTGACAGTTGCAACAATCTTTGTATTCTACATCGGCCTCAACTTTATGGCAACTCCACCTCCGACATCCCTAAACTCGATATTTGGTAAGTTACTTTTTCTTTAATGCAGTAATATTTGAGAAAAGGGATTGCATACTTGCCACTCCTTTTAATACCAAGTAGAGAGTATTTCTTTTAGCAAGTGGAACCGAAAAAACTAGAGGCCCCTCCTGAGCCGAACTATATAATTTGTTCTGGCCTAAACGCAATTGACCCGTTACCCACCTGATCCATTATGCCACTTATAGATTAAAGCAGTAAGCGACTTAAGCTCAAATAATTCTAACTGAACTCAGCTTGATTTCCTACTTGGTGTGTCATAAATCTACTTTCTGCAAGCAAGCAAGCTAGTTTTGTTCTAACGAAAAAAGGTAAATTTAGTCAGAAGTGATTCAACTTCGATTGCCCATGAAATGAACTTGGATAAACTCTAATGAGATGGATTTGACTTGGAAACACCTTAGGCTCTTAAGGCTAACCATTTTTATATATAAAATGTGTAATTGATTAGAGCCTTCTATAAATCCTACCCATATATCTTTTTGCAGACGAAAACAGCAAAGATCCTGTGTTTCCTGATCCTACTTTAGAGGAAGATGATCGACCCGTCGAGCCTTACTCTGATATTAGCGTCCACCAAATCAATGAACTCATGTTTAAAAATTGGAAATAACAGTTATGAACGAGACAGAAACGATTGTACCTAGATGTACGTAGTTGCACAGGAGTCATATTTTGAAGCACACACCCTCATCTGATGCTATTCATGTTTTTAGGAGGAATGACATATATTTTTCTACAACTTGTAATTAAAGATCCTTCTAAACTATAGGATGAGGATATTTGGCGAGAGTGGATGAAGAGATAGATAGTCACAGACGCATAATGTTGTGGGTAAAGGATGATTTGGGACATTACTCAATTTTGTTATACCCCTATTATACAACCATTTCCTTTCATGTAGAATATGAGTATTTAAGAACATAGAAGTCCAGAATTTAACATCTGATTGAAAAGAAAAGGCAACTTTATAATGAATCAATGTAGTTTGGTTTTGGTTTGTAAGTAAAATGAAAGCAGAAATATTTTAGAAAATTTACACTACAAATTTTTTCGCTAAGGGGGCGGGCACTTGCCCCCCGGCCCCCCTCCTTGTCTCCGCCACTGACGAGGGGCAAGTAACTAGAATAAGCTCACATATGTGTTTGGTAGGTTTATAAGCTTAGGCTTATGAGCTTATATAGGGGTTTTTTATTAGCCTAAAAAGTTTAGCTTGTTTAGAGAGGGTGAACTTATTTCAGGGGTGTCATAGAAAAAGATTTTATTACTTTTTGGTCAACTTACATGTAATAAGCTAATCAAAATAGTAAAAATGGGCTTATGAGCTTTTTATTTATAAGCCATAAAAAACTTACGAAATATAAGCTTCAGCCTAACACCGATCTTATTAAAGCCTCAATTATTTTTAGTGAATTCATTGGTGGAATTGTTTGTAATCACAAAACAACTAGATTCTTTGGAGTTGTTTTAGTGCATTTGAGTTTTATTAATGCGTGGTTTAACTAATTTTATAGAATACAAAATCGTAATAGTTTTACATCACCACTAAACATTTTCTCTCGTCCTCAAGTACACCTTCTTTAGTAACCGACTAACCGGATGAGAATTATCTATTCGGATTACCTAGGGAAAGCGGCTTTTCTAGCAAGAAGCTAGAAAAGATTACAAGATAACAAAATTAGGGTTTTGTAACCAAGCGACCCAATTAATATTACACTTAGATCGACTAGAGCACCACGTATAAGAAAATTGAACTACATCATCGAATAAGAGAGCACGCCTTGGTTGAGAATTCCCAAAGAGCAATTGATTTCTGAAACGTCAAATTAACCACCACATGTACGCAGCTTAATAGAGGTATCTCGTGACCTTCATATATTGGAAATCTAGGTCTAAGACAAAATGTTATATCTTTGTTTTATTTCTTTATATATAAGAAGGATTAATTGAGATAAAGCCTCAATTATTTTTCTTTGAAAAAGAAGAATTTGGTTTTAACAAATTTGGTTGGCGTAGGGATGAAGGTTCTAATGGCGTTGGAAGAAAGGCATCATCAACAACAAACCCCATCATGAATCAACCAAAATCCGTTGCTATAAACAAACAAACCTTTTTAACCAAATTTGGTTTTCGTAATACCCAAATAATGCTTGTCTTTACAAGTCATATTACCTTCTACACAATCTCTATTTTCATTAGCAAACTTAAAGTAACATGTTTCTCACAAAATTACAAACAATGCTAGCTTCTAGTAATAATAATTAGGGGTGTGCACGGTTTGGTTTGTGTCGGTTTTTGGCTAAAACTGAAACAAATCGAAATATTCGGTTTTTATAAAACCAAAAACCGAAACCACTCGGATTTTGACGGTTTGGTTTTTTTGGTTTTTCGGTTTTAAACCGTTTATATTTAGTTGTAGCTAATTTATATTAATAAACTTGTTTTACGTAAAAAATTGGTTATTTTTTTTATCAATATGAGCCTAATAATGTTTACCCAAATTTTTACAATTATATACATATAAATGAGACACACGCACATGCAAGTGAAAATACACATAGTATGATCATTGTCATATACGTAACGATATATTGTCAAGTAAAATAAACGTACATGACAAAACATATATAAACATTAAGATATATATATAAATAATATTATAATTCCACCCACAAAACAAATATGAATTTAAAAGTTGGGTTTATTATTTATTTATATTATATTATTATAAAACTGGTTCGGTTCGGTTTTTGGACGAAAATCGAAATCGAACCGAAATTCTTCGGTTTTTGAATTTCTAGTTTCGATCGGTTTTTTCGGTTCGGTTTTTTTGGTTTTCAATTTGGTTTCGGTTTTTTCTGCTCACCCCTAATTAATAATAATAATATTCAAGTTTATCTAGTGTAGATGATGATCCTATATTCCTAATTTTGCAACCTTTATACAACAATTTATCTACTTCAATAATGAGTCGCTATCTCGCCAAACTTCATCGAGCTATAACACTTAAAGCATGCATTATCATTTTATCTAATAGCAATGCCATCAATCTTGTTTCTTTTTAGACTATTTTTAGTTCTAATATCTTTATCAACAAATTGAGATTTGTAATAGTAGTATTGTGTTCCACGTATAATGTGAGTTACGACTTACGAGCAAATGCTAAAGAAACAAAATCATAGATCACTACGACAAATAACATGACGCTGCACTGTTTTTTTGCATCAGCTAAAAAAATGTGTTGGGACATATTTAATCTAAAATTATTCTTTCAAAATGTCAATTTATGTTAAAACCCCTGAGAACTTCTTTATCACCGGGTTACACGATTTATTTCCTACATGTTGGTGGCGAGAATGCTCGGCGTGAGGTTGCAGCGGGCCGGTTTCCGACTTTTTAGTTTTTGTTAGTGACTTTTTATTTGCTAAGCAAATTCGAAATTTGAAAACATTTATAAATGCAATAAAATCATAATCAGGGCGGATTATTACTCTAAGTCATCAGGTGTATAATTTCTTTTTACAAGTATAAAGGAAATAAATAATCACGAAAATGTAAGATTTCATTAAAAATATTAAACAAGTTAAGAAAACATGTAGTATTTCTTTTGTAATATTATTAGACCAACTAAACAAAACATATATTTATGTAACACAACATTTTGGACCGGATTCATTTTGGAGAGAATTGGGATTATTAGCGAAAATTTACATTATGCGGCAAACATCAAGGGAGTTCCTGTGAACCCCGTAGGTCTACCTGAGATCATAATGTTAACACATTTTCATAATTGGCTAACATTTATATAGTAGTTGTAGTAATGTGTAAAAGGTAAAGTAAAGTAACTCTCAATACCGTTTTTCACAAGTTATGAGTCTCAATACCGTCTTCAACGGTGTATGGGGGAGGTTGAAATGTAGACAACCCTACTCCTACCAAAGGTAGAGAGGCTGTTTTTGATTTCTACCAAAGGTAGAAAAAGATCTCCGACCTTGCAAGGGGTAATGATCTAACCTTTGACTTCTGTCTCAAAAGAGACAAGTTGTTGTAATATCTAATATGTGTGTGTATAAATTTATTGAAACATATATGTAGAAGCGACATCAGCATGAACCATTTCGTAATAAGATTGACATCTTGGTTAGCCCTTCTTCTTTCCATGTCCAAGATATTTATCTCATAAAATCTTAACTCACACACATATTATATATACATCCCACACGTACGTATAGCTAGATACATTTAACTATATATACAACCTTTCTTGTTTCCTCACTTGAATCAAACACACAACAACAATGATTCTTCCTTTGTATAAACTCACAAACCTATTACCTTTAGCTACATTATTCATCATCCTTATAAACCATGTCTACCTCGGATTTTCATCTAGCCAAACCCATGGTTACGATCTCCATATACGAAAACTACAAGAATTCAAGCCATCCCTTGATCATGCAAACACCGTAAGTATTTACGTACTTCGTATATAATTCAATTTTTCAAAACATTGATAAACCTTTCTTTTTTAAAATAATGTAGTTCATTTAAATGTAGGTGCTAGGATCATCATTTTATGGTGTGAGCTGGTATGGGGCAGACCCGAGTGGGAAAACGGATAGCACGGATGCTATTTTGAGCGCGATAGCGGATGCAGTGGAGGAAGAGCGCGAGGGGATATTGATGGAGGGGATTACAAACCATGGTGGTGTACAAATAAGTCTTGAAGGTGGGATTTATTTGATAAGCCGGCCGATTCAGTTTCCGGTCACCGGAGTTGGAAATATTGTGGTATGTGGAATTTATAGTTTAAATTTGACAATTCTTCACCAAACTTAGAATTAATTCGACATGTTTTGAACGTCTTATTTGACCATTAGAAGTCTATTTAGTCATATAGAGCTGAAAGTAACCTTGGAAAGAAAGTTTTTGGAAGCAGAATTTCCAAATATTCACACGTCTATATCTCACCTAATACTTAAAGATATATCGAGGTGATTCGACTCGAGTCAATCTCGAGTTAATCTTAAGGCGAACTCGAAGTTGCTTAATGATGGCTTTTTCAACCATAAACTCGATTTCTAACTTATTCTCATTTCTTTAAGCACTACAAAACTTGACCCGACTCGTCTCAACTTGACTCTCTTTCACTTATAAACGTTTTTTGAGAAAATGTTGAGTAATGACATACAATACAAATGTGTTATCTAATAGTATTTCTTTTAATATGTTTAACTACTTTAAACCAGATATCGGGCGGGACATTAAGAGCATCCAACAATTTCACAACCAACGATTATCTAATAGATTTATCTACATTACCCAATTCCACAAACCACAACTACAACTACGAGTACATAACATTTCGGGATATAATGTTGGATTGCAACTATCGTGGTGGAGGGATTCGTGCAATAAACGCTCTTAGAACAAGCATTGACAATTGTTACATTACTCATTTTACGACAAATGGTATATTGGTACAAGGGGGTCACGAGACCTATATTCGTAACTCGTTCTTAGGCCAACATATCACTGCCGGGGGTGATCCACATGAAAGGAATTTCTCTGGTACCGCCATCAATTTGGCTGGAAATGATAATGCTATAACAGATGTTGTCATTTTCTCGGCATCCATAGGGATTATGATATCGGGCCAAGCAAATGTTATTACCGGGGTACATTGTTATAATAAGGCCACGGGGTTTGGTGGTACGGGTATATATTTAAAGTTAGCCGGTCTTACACAAACGAGGATTGTTAGTTCTTATTTTGATTATACCGGGATTGTTAGCGAAGACCCGGTGCAACTTCATGTCTCGGGTTGTTTTTTCTTAGGGGATGCTTTTATTGTCTTGAAATCGATCCATGGTGTTGTGAATGGAGTAAATATCGTAGATAACATGTTTTCGGGGTCAAATAGAGGGATTGATATAGTTCAACTAGATCAAGGAAATGGTCCTTTTTACAATATTGATCAAGTTGTGGTAAATAACAACAATGTGAATGGGATGAATTTGAAGGCAACTTTCGCTAAAGGTGCAACACAAGGTAATGGGACTTCATGGACTGTAGATTTTAATCGAATACTTCTGTTTCCGAGACATATAAAATCGGTGCAATATACGTTAATGACGAATGAAAACAATGTGTTTCCAAAGTATGTCTTACGCAATATATCAAACAATAAGGTATATATCGAATCCGATATAGAAGTTGCGGGTAGTATGTTTGTAACGGTAGATCAAGGCCTATCAAAACTTAGCTAGATCATTCGGAGATTCCCAAATAAAGGGATGCAAATGGTCATAAAAAGATTAATTCTTTAAATATTTGAAATTGTACATTGATTGGTTTGCAAGTATACAATGGAAAATTGTAAAGTGTTCAATTATTCTTGGCTGATTAGCTCGTTCATATGTGTTCTTTGTCAAAAGATTGACTTTATTGATTGTTGAACTACTTTTTTGATGAATCAACACATTAGTTTCAAGCATGGAAATTATGTTTTATTTTGGAAATAATTCGTTTGAATTTTATTTTTTAGCCAAACGGCTCAAGACCACAACCAAAACAACTCTAAAACTACAAGGAACTGAGAAATTTACAGCTTTGAAAATCTACCAATCAAAAAGACAAAATCCACGGGCCAAATTCAAGTATACCGCATAACCACCGAGAGCAACATTCGGTAGAAATATTTATTTATAGATCACTCCCCAGACAACAAGGGGCGGACGACGACGACCCAAAAGGAAAAAATAGGTAAAAAGCGGTTACCGCCATATACTTTCCTTTACGACCGGATCATGAGCGGAACATAGAACCGCTGTCCAATATCCACCTTACGTAGCACACTTCCACTACAATCCAATGTTAAGTGGATTCTAAGTCATGGATCACGTGATCCGCCCAAAGAAGCAACGACAAATACGCTAGAGAAGAGTGCATGCCAAGCTTTCCTTAAATGTAAGAAGTTGGTTACCCGTGAAGGGACGGATCTCAAGGACATCATAAGTCAAACAGTACCACCAAGATAGCTCGGATAACGAGGCATGTCATGATAGTTACGACACAAGCAGGCTATTACCCATCAGGTAATAGCGTTCCCCGCCACCCGTGACCCAGGGATAATGACAAATGAAGAACCACAATAAATACCAAGCCACTTGGTGTTCAAAGGTTAAGTTCTTCTATGCTAATAACTCACACATACAAAACTCTCTCGATCTCTACCTTAAACCTCATTACATCATTCTTACGCCCGAGATTGATCGTGAGAGCCCCTCTCACAGTGAGACTGGCGGTTTTTTCATCTTAACAGATCTCAAGCTAAAGATATCGTTGAATCGTTCACAATCTCCTTGCAAAAAGCAGCAGCACAATCTTGTTATTATTTCTAAAGTAAACTGCTCAAATCTTGTATCATCAAGTGACGCCATCCGTGGGACACATACACAACTACGTCTTAAAGAACACGAGTCCAGATGTGGAAGAAACCACAATGTAGACGGATCCGTTCGTATCAATGCCAATAGGGAGGAAGTAGTCCAACATGATTTCCCATCTGGTTCTGTCCCGCCGTAGATAGTACGTGAGTTTAACGGAAAGCATTACGAACAACTAATCCCGTTTATGGCGGAAAGGGCCCATAATGAAAAGCTAAAAGATGTGAGAAACCGGTTGAGCTACAGTGAAAGCACCGAGCAAGGAACCGAAAACACGTCACAGCATCACGATCTACGAGGATCCAAAAAGAAAAAGAGAAAGAGAGATGAGAAAAGGAAAGAAACCCCAAAATCTCCATGCCATCCGGGTCTAGGAGTGTATTCTCCAGACTAGGATCAGAAGCTAAGAGGGGAAGAGAGCGGCGGGGTAAGATCCCTTCACAAGCTTCTTCGCGCTCCAGAAGTGTCTTCTCACGCTTAGGAGCAAAAAGGCAAGAGCAGAGAAGGAGGGACGTTATGGAACTCATTAGAAGCTACATCACTTGTTTAATTGAGCGTCAAAGAGAAAATGAAAGGGAATACTGCCGCCGTGAACGGGAAGCTTCGTCTGGAAGAAAAAATGATGAAACTCTAGAAAGTGAGGATAGCGCTGGAGGAAGGCATTGGAAAAGGCATTCTAGAAAGACTTCAAGAAGGGCGGATAGTGATCTATCTGAACCTTACAATGAAGAATCCACCACCCCCTTCACCCGGCGGATTAATGAGTTGTTTTCCCTAAAAGGATCTGAATGCCTACCATAGTGAAAACATATGATGGGACATGGAATCTAGAGGATCATCTCAAGACTTTCACAACGGCAACCCGAGTAGCAAGATAGGTGATGCCTACATGGTGCCACATGTTCAACTCAACCCTGCTTGGATCAGCTCGACTATGGTTTGATGAGTTGGAACCAGAAAGCATTAATAACTTTAAGGACCTAAGAAAGAAGTTCTTGGCCCACTACCTCCAACAGAATAGTTACACCAAATCCGATGGAGCTCCACCATATGAAGCAAAGGGAGGGAGAATCTATGAATGCCTTTATGGAGCGCTTCACCAGTGAAAGCTTATTGTTCAAACGATCACAAGAACTAATGAGAATCTCCAGATTCATGCATGGCATAACACACCCTGGATTGATAATCAACAATTGATTTGATCACTAATCATCTTTATGCAAACAAGCTAAGTGCTTTGCATCTTAAGTAAAGCATGTCCCATAACGGGAAATGATGCGTTTACGCAAAGTAACATTTGACTTAGTTTGACCAATAAGAGAGTAAAACCCGTTATGTGATTAGGAACAATGTAAATCCGGATTAAGGTCAAATGATTACTTTCGTTTGATGGTATGTTGAAAGTAAGTTCATACTAAGTTTAGAAAGAAGTTTCGGCCTTGGCTAAAGGCGTTTGATAAAAGATTTGAGTTGGCGTTTTGATGAAAAATGAGAGGATTTGTTTTTGTTCATCTCTAAGTCTAAACCTTATTTGGAGTGTTCTTAAATGCTCAAATATCATATACATACCTTTATTGAAGTTTCTACATGTGTCTGGTAAGAGAAAAGCGGAAAAAACTAAATCCGTAAAAATGGCGCATGCCCAGCCCGCCAGACTCACGAAATCCATTTTTGCGGATTTTGGCTAGCGTTTGTTATTTTATGTTTGCGAATGTTTATTTGTCATTATTAAAATATAAAAGAGATCCTAGTCAATGTTGCACCAACAATCTCCCCCTTTTTGATGATGACAAATAAAATTTCAGAAAGCAAATAAAATTACAAACATAACAAAGATGAAGGCCATCGTTGATGTAGTTTGCGGCTTGATCTTGGCCTTGTAATTTGGTGAAGCTTGAACATTGTCTTCACCCTATGAGCCTTACATAGCTTTTCTACTCTCATGTAAGCTATAACTCTTTGTAGAGGTAGATAGTAGATACCATGACACATGCTCCCCTTAGATAGTTTCTCCCCCTTGTTCCAAGGCGGGGATCCATTGGTCAAGAGCATTACCTTCAAAGTGTTTTTGGCTACAAATAGCAACAAGCAAACACAATACAACGCAAACAACAAACATATACACATGTTCAAGTCCAATATGGGTTAGCTTACCATTTAGAGACTTAAAAACATTAATGAGTGCAAACATGACAATAAATATGCATTTATATCTAGCAAAATGCATTGCATAACATTATTCAATTTATGAATAATTCATACATCTATATTGAAAGCACTATACTTGTACTTTGACATAAGAGCACTATTCTAGTGCCTTGCACAAAAGATAAGATTCTACTTATTTAAGCACTTATAGGTTTCTATTTTCTAGAAGTCATTTACTTTCTCTTTTCCTTTGTCATACATTTTAATCTTCTCATCCTCCAACTTCCTATTCATCTAGGATATGATGTCAAGAAGCATTTTAGACTATGATGAATAGACAGGAGCATCTTGACTCCATTCTTGCCTCTTTGAGGGCATTCATCATATGAGTTGTATTCTCACAACAAATAGAGTACTCATCCTCATTCAACCTTAGGCTTAAGGGTTCATTGACCTTATCCCAAATTTCACTTTCTGCAAAGTATCTTAAGATAAATTCAAACATTACCCTTTCATCACTTTCATATCCTTTCATGGTTTCAAATTTCCTTTTCAACTTCTTTAAGCTTTCCCCATTCTCCTTCATTCACGGACTCCTTCGAATTAGACATTTTCCTATAATTGATGTTGCATACTTAAAGATAGAAGAGTGTGTAATATATGTAAAGTTGTTTTGAAAACATTTGATTTTATATTTTGAAAGACCTTTGTTTTGAAAAACCTTTTTAATAATCATTAACAAGAGGTTTTTGGAGATTACTTGTCAAAAGTTCTTGATTTCTCCCTTCTTGTTCTTGATGTTTTAATGGTGTTTTTCATGAAATGAGGAGTAGAAAGTAGTATATAGGGTTTTTTGAAAGAAGATGCTTTGATTGTTTGTTGGTTAATAAACAAAAATTTGCATGGATATCCAAGAGATCTAAGTTTGAGTACAAAGTGCCATTTTGTGAATTTTTGCAAGATTAGTTAATTATTTAAGGTACACTCTTCTATCACATCTTGTCTTTTCTATTTTCTTCTTTTTCTTCTTGCAATATCAAACCTAATCCTAGTGTAAGGTAGTTAAATTGATCATTTTCCAATGCTTTTGTTAAAATGTTTGCAACATTTTCTTCTAAAGGGATTATATCTATAGTGATATGCTTTTTAGCTACATTATCTTTTAAAAAGTGGTGTCTTATTTCTATGTGCTTCGTTCGGGGGTAATCAATAGGACTTGATGTTAGATTGATAATGCATTTATCATCACATAGTATTGGAACCTCATTTGGCATGATGTTATAGTCCACAAATGCTTGCTTCTACCATAACACTTGTTGACAAGCCCTTCCGGCTGCCACATAATCGGATTCGGTAATGGAGTTAGCAAGTGATGTTTGCTTCTTTGAAAACCATGATGTTAAACAAGATCCCACAAATGTGCAAATTCCACTTGTGCTTTTTCTATCAACTACATACCCGCATGATCTGAATTGGCATATACCAATTCATTTACCCCTGTATCCTTATGATACCAAAGACCTAAGTGTCGTGTTCCCTTAACATACCTAAATATTATTTTAATCGCTTCTAAATGAGATACCTTATGTTCTTCTTGGAATCCAACGCAAAGGAAAACACTAAACATTATATCTTGCCTACTAGCAGTGAGATAAAGCAAACTACCTATCATTCCTCTATACTTAGTGCTATCAACGGATTCACTATCTTTATCTAAAGTGAGGACTCTTTTACTAGACATTGGAGTTTTGGTAATTTTAGAATTTTCTAAACCAAATTTCTTAAGCATCTCTCCAATGTATGTTGATTGATTGAAAAATATTCCATCATTTATTTGCTTAATTTGTAATCCTAAGAAGGAAGCTAAGCTCACCCATCATGCTCATTTCAAATTCATCATGCATCAATTAAAAAAATTCATCGCAAAGCGATTAACAAGTAGACCTAAAGATAATATAATCAACGTAAATTTGAATGATGATGAGATGTGAATCCTTTATTCTAGTGAAGAAGGTTTTGTCTACTATTCCCATTTTATATTCATTATTTATGAGGAAAGATTGTAATCTATCGTACCAAGCTTTAGGAGCTTGTTTAAGTCCATACAAGGCCTTTTTAGGATTATAAACGTGATTTGGCTTTCGAAAATCAACAAAACCGGGAGGTTGTGCAACATACACTTCCTCGTCGGTGACTCCATTTAGAAAAGCACTTTTTACATCAATTTGAAAAAGTTTGAACATATAACAACATGCATATGCAAGTGAAATTCTAATCGAATCTAATCTAGCAACCGGGGCATAGGTTTCGTCATAATCAATACCTTCTTGTTGATTATAGCCTTGTGCTACTAATCTAGCCTTATTCCTACGTACTACACCATTTTCATCTAGCTTATTTCTAAATACCCATTTGGTTCCTATTACCGTGTGATCTAATGGACAAAGAACAAGATCTCAAACATCGTTACGTACAAATTGATCAAGTTTCTCTTGCATAGCCATTGTCCAACTTTCATCCTTAATAGCTTCCTTAATGTTATTGGGTTCTATGGTCGAAACAAATGCGAAGAAGTTACTTCTATCTTGGGCATGTGACATAATAATCCTTTCATCTAATTCTCCTATAACTTGATCTATGGGATGGTCTCTAATTTCCTTAACATATTCTATTCTAGGTAAGACTTCTTCTAAACCACAATTTGGGTTTTGGGTTCTATCATGATTTTGAACGGCATGTTCTTCAATCATGTCATTATCTTTGAAAGGTGATGTCCTAGATTTTGGTAGGCTTTCATCAAACGTGACATTAAGTGATTCCTCAATTTTTAAAGTTTCTTTATTAAGTACTATGTATGCCTTTGATATTTGTGAGTATTCTAACAAGATCCCGTTGTAGGAAATTGAGTCTTTTGAGGCAGGGTTTTCTAATGATTGGGATATAATGCATTTGCATCCAAAAACTCTAAATTATTCTAGGGAAGGCTTCCTACCTCTAAGTATTTCATATGGTGTCTTATTAATAGTCTTCCTAATCAAAACCCTATTAAGTATGTATGCGGCGGTTTCTACGACATGACACCAAAATCTTTGTGGGATGAATTGTTCATTTAACATTATACGACTCATTTCTTGAAAAGTTCGGTTCTTCCTTTTCACGACCCTATTAGATTGAGGAGTGTAGGGTGCCAAAAAGTTGTGAAAATTTCCATGTTTGTCATAAAAGACTCCAAATTGAACTTCATTATCAAACTCTCTACCATGATCCGTTCGGATTGAGACAATCGAGCGACCAAGTAGGTTTTGTAGACTTTTACCTAATACCTTAAATTTATCAGAAGCTTCATTTTTCGTTTTTAGAAATAATGTCCATGTATATCTTGAGTAATCGTCTACTATTACCAAAGTATAAAAATTACCCCTGTAGCTTTGAATAGATGAAGGACCAAAACAAATCCATATGTAAAAGTTCAAATACTCTAGTGGTTGAAATCATGTTTATAAGCTTATGACTAGCATGGACTTGCTTCCCTATTTTACATGCATCACAGAAATGATTATCAAAATTTTCTTTTGGTAGTTTTCTTACTAGTTCCTTTGAGGCTATGTTTTGGATTAATTGCATATTAGCATGTCCTAGTCTTCTATGCCAAAGGGTTGAGTTGGATGTAAGACAAAATTCATGTTTAGAAGTAGGAAGGATATTACCTAGATTGAAGACCCCGCTTTCAGGTATGATATGCTTTTCTTGATTCAAGGAGTATGAACTGAATAGTCTTCTATTTACATCAGTGTGATTGGTGCAACCACTATCCATAATTCGATGATTGATGTGTCGTTGTGTGGTGTTAATATTATGATTTCAAGTTTTAAATTTATATTTTGCCGACTTAACTAAAACAACACTTTAACGGGCAATGTACTCGATCGGTGGTAGTTTCGTGGTAAGTAGGGTGTCGATCACTAAGAGCGAGAAACAATCTTTTAATTTATTAATATTTTGATTATTTAAACTAAGTTAATTCTATTCTATGTTAAACCTATGCTAAACCTATGTTAGTCCTAAATCTAACGGATAAGGGGGTTTTCAGCCTGAGAGACTGGCATGGGTTTGTGATGACTAAAATCAACTTAAGACACTAAAACACACGCAAGCAAATTAACAGAAGATAAAAGAGCGGTCTAGCCAAATATAAGAAAACTGTATTAACCATTATTAATCCAATCAAAACGTTGGTTTGTTTATTTAGTGCAATGGTTACTTATCTCGAGGCGGCATATCATTCTTAAGATTAAGGCAATACTTCTTCCTTAAACCTAGACACGTAGAATTTTGTCACAATTAAACGCATCCGCGTAAAGCATCCTTAATTGCTGATATAATATATCTTAGGGATTAAAGCAATTGTGATCTTTTTAAACCCAAGCTCATAGAGACTTTACCCACTTACTGCTTAATGGCAATTCATACACTAGTAGTCCACTAACCAAGTCTTTACCAATTAACTGAGAACGTACTCGTTAATCCCTGGGTCACCTGCCGGTTCAACTAAGCTTACAATCTAAGGGCAAAGATAGGTCGTTATTTATGATCCTATTGGTCTATATGTATAAATCACTATATGAAGAGCTATCCCGGCATCTAGATTACTTGGTCTGTATCACTAGATCCAGTTGAATTATAGGTCGCATACAAAATCACGTAAACAAGTATAAATTGATAAACATAAACAAAAAATTAACGATAAATTAAGCAATCAAGATAAACAAACCAAACATTCAGATCTTCATAATAATGGCTAATACCCAAAGGTATTAGCCTTCAAACGTCATAATCAATACAAGAGTAATAATTTAGCCAAGGTAAACTAATCGAGTTAACGAATGATACCAAAAACTAAACGATTACAAGAGTATAGGAGATTACAAGTTGTTTCCTATGGAATTGATCACGTTGCAAGACCTTTTCTGCCCTTCTTCTCCTCTGAAAATTGACTTTTATGGTTTAGGTATCGAAAATATGATTTAGCACACTTAAAACGCGTTTTTGAGTTTTCTATTTATAAGGTCTGGAAAAAGGTCGATACGGCGTATCGAAAGTCTTCGATACGGCGTATTTGGGGATTTCTTGGAGTAGGGACCACGTTCGATATCTTCCAGAATATTTTATTTCTATATGGCTTGAATACGGCGTATTAGTCTTTCCTGGATACGACGTATTGGATCTTGTTTCCTTCGTGGTCTTTAGTGAAGTGTAGGCATAGATACGCCGTATCTTCCTTGATGGATACGGCGTATTGGTTGTCAAAACAGTAATCTTCATATTTCTTCGTTTAAGCTCCAGAATGCGTGCCTTTTAGTTGACTTTCACCAAGTACTCTATAATTACTGCAATTCTCAAATACAAACGATTAAGTAATAATTTTTTGCAATATTTATACAAAATAGGTTATTTACATGGGATAAATGATGCTATAAAAGTGACGTTATTTGATGTCATCAAATATTCTCCCACTTGAATCCTACTTGTCCTCAAGTAGCCTTTAGAAGTTTATGAAAATGTATCCCTAAGGATTTTTCTGGTTAATCATTTATTTGATCTATTACAAGTACACAACCAAACACCTCACGAAATAGGAAGATGAAAACACTCAATTCACTCAACTAATCTATGTGGTAACATGTAACTAATTCGCTTAATTTCTCGGTCGTGACGAGTATTCTATCGTAGGCTTGGAAAGGATACACATCTCCACCACTAGAGATAAGGAGTAACAAGTTTATAAAGGTAAATGAGTTTTTATTATAAGGCTTAGGGTTGATCATTCTACAATCTTTCACTAAAAGTACCACACCAACAAGGCAGCTGAAGCACACACACATGGCCGTAATGACGGAATAGACATGTGTGTTCGATCACATCCTCATTCGAGTTTAACCAAGGGCTAGGATGAAGAATGATATAGGGTAGGGATATTCTAACTTTCACCAATAGTAATAAACCAACAAGGCAGCTGAGACATGCATACATGGCCGTAACGACGGAATAGACATGCATGCTCGTACATATCCTCATTCGTGTAAAACCCATGGTTAATGATTAGGAAAGGAAATTAAATTGTTGTTAAACAAAAATTACTAAACAAATAGACTAGGTCCAAGGTATAAGTTGTTAGACACTTTTTCCCAATCGTTACCATGATTAAGATACAACTATTTACAAACGTCTTGATCATAGATCAAAAACAACAATCTGAGTTGGCATTCCCGTAATGGCCAACTTCCCAATCATCCCATACTTTACATACTTTTACAAGACAAGTGGTGATATCTACCACTTTATACAAAACTTTACATCGTTGACTTATAAGACGTATCAATGAATAATCGATCCTTCGTATAATTCCTTCGGTCTAAGCTTTTGCGAAATGATTATCTTCAAACTTTCCTCCTTTTTTTTGTTGCGATTTTCTATTTTTTTTGATTTTTTTTCACTATACTATACTATGAAACTCGATGTAATTTCACCATCTTCACGATCATAATAACTCCGGATAATTCCTTCGATAATTCTTCATTCTTCGGACGTACAAATAATTGTGTTGGTAGTAAAAATACATGAGTTTTGACTACTTTATACATTCCCATTTGCAATGCGCAAATTTCTTTCCAACCGTACCAAAGATAGAAAATTGACACAAGACTCGAGAAATACATACTTTACACTTCAAGCAACTAGCAACTGATAAATAGACTTAATCTAACAGGGTAGGCTAAGGTGTAAAGGTGTAATAAAACAAACAGTTGGTGTTATTCCTAAAGGATTGGCTCTACAGGTTTTTCTAGGGGTATCTTACTCTTAAGATGAGAGTAAACAAAGGGTTTATACGGGGATTTAATTAACCAGTGTAGTTAGTTAATAAAACAACATATAAAGGCTTTTTTAGGTGTAATCCTAGAAATTTATCAATTTAAACAAGTTATTCCATTTAAATCCATAGTACTCGTTATTGTGGTCTCGAATAGATATACCAAGCCAAGTTCTAAAGTCTACAACATCACCGGCACACTCATATTTTGTGGAATTTGGGTAAACATTTGGAAACGGATAAGGTTAAATCCTCACAATATCTAATAAGGGTTATTGTGTGCATGTTATGTATCAAGTAATTTCACAAAAGTGGCTTGAAAAAAAAATTGAGCATAATTTACGAATTTTAGTGTGAAAAATAGGACAAGTATACATTCTAATTCCCATCCTCCCACTTGAATTATACAACGTCCTCGTTGTATAGATAGAACATTAAAAACAAGAATTAAAAAGAATTAGAATGAGAAACACCCCTGATATTTTGCTCGGTAGATTCTTCAAGTTGAGTTCATTGAGCATGATTGTGTGTTGTAAATGCGTCTGTATTCCAGCATGACTACAATCACACATAGGATTCCAGATGATTAATACTTCACCAACTTCGTCAATTTCTTTGCAGCGAGATCCTGTGCAAAATATATAAAAAACATGTAAAATCCTATCTCGGGTATCTACGGTTAATTAAATAAGCTAAATAAACTGTGCAGGAAACCAATACGCTGTATCCATAAACTGAAATACGCCGTATCGAGAAACCTGTAAAAAGTATCTAAATACGGGTCAGTCTGTTGAATACGCCGTATCATGTACATAAACACGCCGTATTGACGGAACTAAAAATAATGTTTAAAGTGCATAAAAATAAAGGACTGATAACGTCCAGACATTCAATACGTCGTATCGTATGGAGCAGATACGTCGTATTAATGTTTGGAAAGACAGGCTCGATAAAAATAAATAACAATCCGGGTTGTCTCTCAGGAAGCCCTTTTGTTTACAGCGAAGTCTTTAAGTTAGACTTTTCCTTTATCTTTTTTTCACTCGGCTCTTGTTATCATCCATCCTTCGTCCATCAAGTGAAATATTTCTTGATATGCGTGGATTGCTTCCTTGCTTGTACTCGTCAAATCATCATATTCGTCTTCTTTAACAGCAACATACTCTTCGTCATATGCGAACGAATCTCGAATCTTCTAATAGTGTAAGCCGGGAAACTCTATGATCACAAACCAATCATATCTTTCATCAATCTTCATGTTCATTCTCTTTTCTTCTTGTTTTGGTCGGCAATCTCATAGTCGTCACATCTTTCCAACATTAGTACTTGATTCATCTTCTTTCATTAAATTCATACTTCCAAGATAGCATTATTTCTTAAAAGTTTCTTCTCTTAAAGCTCACTATCCTTCAAAGCATCATACATCTTATCTTGTTAAATGGTGATATGTTTTTCTTACTATGTAAGCTCTGGCAACTTTCACTTGCATTACAATATCCAGCTTCTCTCCAATAATGGTAGGCCACTATGAATAACCACCCTTTGTAAATTAGTATGGCTTACAACAATGCACAAATAGAGCGGGTTTAGTCCAATACTCCAATGTCAATTCATAGTTTTTCGGTGTACCCACGGGTTCGTTTTAGGTTCCATTATAATACAATTCATCCTTGTATTCTTCATAAGTCTTGAATCCCTCAATATCATTAGTAAGGACATCTGGATCGATATGCAGAAGATAATTAAATTCCTTGAAGGCCCTACACAAAGGCGTCTCAAAGTCAAATACATTAGTCTCGATCCTAAAAATCTTAGCAAACTTATATTCTTCATCAGAATCACAAGGATTATTGTCTAGTGAGCACAACTTCAATCATCTCCTCTATTGCTAATAAATCCCATAATGCTCTTTTTGTATAAGTATCCATCGTGTTTGTAGCTAAAAATTTTTTGTGGCGAAACATGTATAGTAAACTCGACATTCTATGCCGAACATACATCCATATCATCATTAGATTCTTGTGACATCTGTTGTTTTGAATCACATCTTTATTTAAGTAACATAGGACGTTAGCAATCCTAGCAATTTCAACCTCATATGTGAACAAATCATTATCCATATTGCTAAATCGGTTGAATTCATCGTGAAAAATTTCAAGTGATGTGTCGCAAGTGAGTGAAACATCGTTGATCATTAGAGTCTTAGTTTTCGAACTCTCCTCATGATTACCTTAGTCATCTGCTACTGGAATATAATCAGAAAATCATCAGTAGTAGAAACTAGTGGGGAAAAAGGCGGTTGTTATAATTTTAAGCTGTAAGTTCGAGTTGAAAAGTAAAGGTTAGACTGTTATCAGACAGGTCAATTTCGTAGTATTCAATGGAACTGATATTACCCGTATTATCTTTTTGGATATGAATACGCTTTGTATTTGATAGAAAGTTGGATAAGACGTGTCAAATGGTAGATGGAATACGACCGTTATCGTTTTTACGACCAGATAGTTATATTAGAAAAAACAAATAAATACGCAACAATTAAACACAAAAATATACAAGCAAATATACAGAATATATAGAATTACTACACTAATATAAAAATACACTAATCCTATGGGTTATATCTAATCTTAAATGCTAAAAACCAATAAAATTTCTAAATTAATAATCAAGATTATTTCTCACTCCTCCCAAGCAGCGGCGCCAAAAACTTTGATTCGTGTCTTTTGTGGTGCTTTAAATTATGATTCAAGTTTTAAATTTATATTTTGCATCTTTAAACCAAAAATAACACCTTTAACGGGCTGTGTACTCGGGGTAAGTGGGTGTTTCTATGGTAAGTTAGGGTTGTCGAACACTTAGAGCCAAGGAAACACTTTCAATTTTTTAATACTTTGGTTTTTCTAATATATGTTAGTATATCTATGTTTAAACCTATGCTAAAACTATTGTTTGTTCCTAAATTAATACGATAAGGGGGTTTTAGCTCTAAGAGACTAGCACGGGTTTGGTTAGTGATTAAAAAAAATTCAAGAACAATAAAACTCACGTAAGCAATTATACTGAAGATAATAGAGCGGTCCAACCAAATATAAGAAAAACTGTATTAATCCATTATTAACTTCCATTCAGTACTTAGTTTGTTTATGAGTGCAATTATTTACTACATCTCGAAGCGGCTATCATTTCTTAAGACTTAGGCGTTACTTTATTCCTAGTCCTAGATAAAGTAGGATATTCTGGGTCATAATTTAAACCCCCTCATACGCAATTTTATAAAGCATCCTTATTTGCTTGATTATAATCTATCTTAGGGATTAAGGCAATGGTGATCTTGTTAAACCCTAGCTCATAGAGACTTTACCCACTTAATGCTTTAGAGCTTCTTTAATACTAGTAGTCCACTTTTCTGAGTCCCTTACGAATGGAATAAGAGAACATATCGTTGAAACCAAGGTTACCTTATGATCAACTTAAGCTCACTATTACTAATGGAAAGGAATAGGTTTAATTTTTTTAAATGTCCTATGAGTGTAGGATATTTAAATTGCAATATGGAGTGCTATCCGCGGGACTCTTAGCCTGACGCCCAAACCAAACAACACCAAAGTTACAGCGCAATATATATGTAGGACTTAGATCTTCGTTAAATGATTAGGTCGCATACTTAAGCACATAAACAAGATATAAATTATTAACATGTACAAGCAATCAACGATAAAATTAAGAATTCCAATCGATAAATATATCAAACCATTAAGATCTTCATAAACAATGGCTAATACCCAAAAGGTATTAGCCTTCAAACCGTCATAATTAATACAAAATAATGATTTAGCCAAGGTTAAAACTACCCACACACACAGAGGAGTTAACGATATGTATAAAAATGAACGATTCCAAGAGTAGTATAAGAAATTACAAGTTGTCTCCTATGGGGAGATTAATCGGCGTTCGCTACGACACTTTCTGCCTCTTTTTCTCCTTTGAAAAATTCGTAAAGATTTTATGGTTTAGGTATCGAGAATATGAATAGCACACTTAAAATCGTTTTTTAAGTTTTTCTATTTATAAAGGTATTGATGTCGGTTCGATACGGCGAATATATAGTCTATGGATCGGCGTATTGATGGTGTCTTATTGGTAGTGTAAGGGACCCGTTTGATATCTTCTAGAATTTTTTATTCCCAGATAGCTTGAATATGTCGTATTGCCTATTTAGATACGGGTCGTTATTGGCATATTGTTTCATTCGTTTAGTCTTTGGTGAGCTGCAGGCCACAGATACGCTGTATCTTCCTTGATGGATATGGCGTATTGGTTGTCAGAACAGTAATCTTCAAATATCTTCGTTTAAGCTCCAGAATACGTGTCTTTTAGTTAACTTTCACCAAGTACTCCATAATTACTGCAATTCTCAAATATAAAACGCATTAAGTACAATTCTTTGCATTATCTTGATAAACAAAATAGGTTTTAATTACATGTGTTAATTGATGTTATTAAAATAGAAAAACGTTATTTGAAACTGTCATCAGTGTAGTCAAACCAAACAGATTTACTTGGAACTCGCTTAGTGACCATAGCGGAGTCCATTCCCTATGTTGTCTTAAGGGATTGTCTTCCTCACAACCCTGAGAGGTTGGTGCATAACTATCTCTCATGTCGATCTTTAAAGTAAAACTCTTGACCCTTGAGGTTTTTGGAAACCGTTAGTAGAGGGGTTCGTGAATACGTTTTTATTTTTAAAACAACCTTTAAATGCTTTTGTAAAGGAATTATTAAATTTCTCTCTGCCGGTGGTCCCATATATCATATTGGGGGCCGACATTGTGACATAGGGTGGCCGCGCATACCACCGGCCACTATTTAAGAGACCGCCTAATCAGAGGTTTTTTGACATAGATCATTTGTATCAAATAATCCAATCAAGTTTGATGCTATATGAGAGTGTTGATAATAGATTGCAATAACTATAATACCTATTCTACCAATATATTCATCTCACAATGTTTACTAGATAGAGCTACGACAACCATGACTAACACAACATAGACAACATTTCACACATCATTAGCAAAATGCAAGTGTAATAGTTTTTTTTAATGCGATAAATGTAAAGATCATATGTAAAGAGAAAGGTTAAAAGAATAATGCAAAACATCACGATATTTTATAGTGGTTGTCGTCACGAAAATCCTACATTCTTCCTACTCCACTCCTCGATGTAGCTATTTGCCCCCCCCCTTCCCCCCCCCCTATTAAACATCCACAACTCGGAAAGTTACTTCACTAATCAACACGCTCCCTTTCGGCGGAGGAAAAGAGGGGAAAGAAAGGGAGGAAAGAGGGAAAGGAAAAGATAAACCTTATACCAATGCTTACATTATTTTTTGACATTAAGCTAGATGTCGAGTCCTTCTTTGGGTACAACTGAACCCGTTATGTTTTATAGCCAAACATAACAAACCTTGTGTTTTATGGCCTAAACACATAAACCGCGTCGCTTACATTATTTTCCGACAGGTTAGCTAAGATGTCGAGTCCTAATCTTAGCTGAAACCACATCTACCTACATCGCAAATGTATTTTAAGGCCTTATAATACATAACATAAACCTACCAATTCATCCATCCAAATTATACAATATACATCATTTGGATCTACACACTACTAAAGATTGGAAGACATAGACTCGATCTATATGTAACAAATGTTACAAATGAACTAAATAGACTACATAACTTCGGATCTTGAAGATGACCGAAGTTCTTCTCTTGCACTTGAGGGAAGAAGGAAAGAGTAGAAGATTAGATCACATTTAAATAAGATTAAACAAGTTAAATGATCAAAAATTTAGAGAGATTTAGTGAGATATAGAGAGAGAAAGAACTGAGAGAAATTCATGCAAAAAAGTTGTGAAAATAGTTGGAGGTAACCCACTATTTATAGGAGCTGAAAACCAGCCTGTCAGGAAACAGCGGTCTCAGATATATAAGGGGGGCGCCAAATAATTAAGGGGGCCGCCTGCCTATTTAAGGGACCGCCCCGACAGACGCTACTGTTTTTGTCTTTTTGTGGTGACAAGCTTGTCTGGTAAAAATGTAACATGTTTTGGACGGAAAAGAACCAGATTTTGAAATTCAAAATAATTACTAAATAAAACATTTCTTTATAATTCAAAAATAATTTGTCTAAATAATTTTTGAGAAATAGTTTTGTTATATTTATAAAAATATAAAGTTTAAGACAAAAACTTATTTCTTTGATCATTATACAAGTTTAATGCTTGTTTGTACATACCTTATGTGATTTACGTCGGGTGTAAATCAATGTCCATCTTGATGCATACTTGAGACGTCTTGAGATGTTGATGCATGTATGCATTGATGATTTGTGATTACGAGTAACTTGCGCACTTTACGTTACGTATTACAAGTCACATGTTTGTCATTACCAAAACATAAAGAGATCGTATAGATTAAATATCGTAATATTTGCACTAACAATAAGTATAGCGTCCAATTTGAGATAAAACATAACCCATTCATAAGTTAGAGATGAGATCAATGTAGATCCAATATTTATCAAATATCCAATGTACCAATCATAGCCACTTATTTTTTTTATTAAATTAAAAAAACTCATTTTTCACCTCTTTTTTAAAATTAAAATATCTTGCAAACGGTAAATCGTCAAACGATAAAAAATACACCATCGCGACGAGAATTAAATCATCT
>BQNB010105688.1:0-23549 GCA_026074375.1 Tanacetum coccineum
ACTTCAAGAGTCTCGCCATTCGGAAGAGGAATACGGACAATCTTTTCATAACAATCTATGACAGCTCGGTGGTATGACAACCAGTCCATGCCAACAATGACATCAAAACTTCCTAGTCGGGTCGGGAGTAGGTCAATTTTGAACACGTGATTAAGCAAGACTAAGGTACAACCTCGTAAAACAGTGTTGGTACTAACCACCTTTCCATCTGCTAACTCTACTTCATAACTAGTATTTAAAGCGGTTGGGGCAATATCAATAAAAGGTGTAAACGCAGAAGATACAAAACTCTTCTCAGCACCAGAATCAAAGAGGATACAAGCGTAGTGATCATTAAGAAGAAACGTACCCGTGACCACATTCGGATTCTGCTGCGGATTTTCAACCACCACGTAAGCTCTCGCACGAGCTCCCTCATTATGCTGGTTCCCTGCCTTAGGACACTTGTTCTTAAGATGTCCTTTCTCACCACACCCATAACACGTCGCATTCTGCAGGAAATCATTACATGCACCTGGAAGTATAGCTCTACAATCCTTCTCCAGATGACCAGTTCTTTGGCACTTCTGACACTTTGGAGGGCATCGCCCACTATGGTGAAAGTTGCAACGGTTGCACTTTGGTAGATTCCCAGCATAACCTCTATTCTCAGTTGGGGCTGCAGCATAGGCCCTGGCAGTTTCCTGCCTCCTGTTTTGTTGTTGGTGATAGTTGTTGTTTCGGTTGCGGTTGTTGTTGTTGTTGTTATTGTGGTTGTTATGGTTATTGTTGTTGGTGTTTCTTTGATGGTCTTCCCACTTTCTTTTATTGCTTTCCCCAACTCTGGTAGCCCTACCCTGAACTGCTTGCTCAACCAGTTCGCGGGCCATGTTGATGGCATCATGCATAGTTGCAGGCTTTGAAGAAGTGATATTTCCTTTGATTCTTTCAGGGAAACCACGAACATACTTCTCAATCTTCTTCTTTTCAGTGGGCACCAATTCAGGACACATCAAGGCCAGCTCATGGAAATGATTGTTGTATGCCTCGATGTCATCTCCTTTCAGAGTCAGAGTCTAGAGCTCTTGCTCCATCTTTTGGATTTCAGTTGTTGGGCAGTATTCCATAGTCATCATCATCTTGAATTCAGTCTATGGAATATGGTTAGCATTGATGAGCCCTAGGGTGTGCACGTTCCCATTCCACCATGTTAACGCACGACCCTCGAAAGTACTAGCAGCAAACATAACCTTATCTTCTTCAGCACACTTGCAAGTTTCAAACACGTGCTCCACTTTCTCTATCCAACGCCTTAACCCAACAACACCCTCCGTTCCATTAAAAGTGTGAGGCTTTCCATTCATAAAAGTCTTGTGCGAACAATCGTACACATTCATAGTTCCACTAGCATTCCTAGGGTTTCCTCCTGAACTTCCAGCACTATCTAGATTAGCCCTAGACTTTTCGTATTCTTCAATAGCTTTAGCCACACGCTTTTCCACCAACCTCTTAATAGATTTCTTCTTAAATCTTTTGGGCGGCATGATTCTGTCAATAATACAAGTACAAAATCCTGTAAGAATTTGTAAGAGTACATTGAGTCGGAGGTATTTGTTTAATAACCACAGAGGGGAAGAAAATAAGAATGTGTATAATAATCATGAAATAATCAGGATTGATCAAGTTTATTTTAATTCGGCCGATACGAATGAATAGTAATACGCTAAAAGATAGACATAAGGGATCGAATTTAAACCAAGTATTATATATAAAATATAAAATACAACAATGATAATCAGAAGAGTAAGTAAAGATCAGGGAATGCGCGTGTGGATATCAGATCAGCTATGAAGGATTCTGTATTTTGAAAATGAAAGAAAAGAAAATTCTGTAAAAATTTTGGTTATAGACTAGGTTTTGAAAATAACCCAGTTCCCTATAACCTAGGCTCTAATACCAATCTGTAACACCCCAATTTCCTGGGTATGCCGCGGAATAGGTAACTATGGGTGATACGTTCCAATGTACAATCCATCAAGATATAGGAAACGACCTTAAATGGACGTTTAAGATAAAGATTTCATTCGATGCCATAGCAAAATATCAGAGTTCATACATTAGGTCTATGTTTTGTAAAAGTCATAATACGTTTTCTAAATATAACAAAGCTTCTTACTACCAAAAGGTGACTTTAGTTTTTATAGAAAATGTTGCATCGAATATAAATAACCACATATCCATCATCATTTGATATCCATTCACGGCTCCCATCTTCTACATATACCTTAGGTCCTGAAATTAAACATGTTAAAGTCAACACAAACGGTTGAGTGAATTCATATGGTTTATAACCATGTAAAGATTGGACCACAAAATTTAAGTGAAAGTAGACTTTGAAATCAAATTAGTATAGAAAAAAGTCTAAAACATGTATTATTGTGCTAAGCTCATGGCCCGATAATGCCTTAACTGTTCGATGCCCTAAAATAGGTAGGGTGCTCTGCCAAAACACAGGCCTACGTAATCTAATTGTTTAAATGCACCACATGATCAACTTATGACTATAAATTACGCTGTCGGGGATTTGTTAGTCCTGATAGATCTATCCACAACACTAGCGCTCACTATAATAGCAATTGACGGTTCATGATATTAAGGGACTTAGATGGCACTGTGGTAACTTTGGCAAATTATCAGGAAATAATTTTGGATAGCTCAATTTTGAACACATCGTGTCCATAGTAAAAACAAGGTGTTAATTTCACCCCACTGAGTTTTATTACAATTTGATAGAAATGGGACTATGACACTCACCTCGAGTGAATGGTTATCAAACAAGGATTCACAAAAGAAAATGCGTCCACGCTTACGATCGTATGCACCTAATCCAATATAGGTCGTATAAGTACTTCTATACACTTTGATTATTTATACGGTCGTATTAGCTCTTCATACTTATCGTTTCGGGCTATCAAAATTAAACGGTCTTGTTAGTGACGTAACTGAGGGAGCTTGGAACACTTTAAATCTGTAAAATCCAAAAACTCGTCGGATACGCCACCCAGGTAAAGATGGCCTCATTATGAAAACTCACTAGTAATATTGTACTTTGATTAACTAATACCACATGTAAGTCTATATCGCTACATACCATCTAATCGTTTTAGTGTAATTATATTTATTAAAGTAAAAAAGTTTATATGTATAATTTAGTATAACAACTGGGTAACTTTTCTCGTTTTAAGTAAGTTTATTTTGTTTCTTTACGTCCACGCTTCGTACTTAGGAATAGAGTTATCAAAATATAAACCATTTTAAAAATCTGTGTTTTTTTGATTAAATAGTGGATTTTTTTGTTTATAAACGTTTTTTATTTATTTTTATAGATTTAGTTTTCGTAATTCTCGTAATGTGTAACTTATTCGTTTTACTCGTTTTTTTGCGATCTCTTTCGAGCACGTCTTCGTATTTAAAGTTTTATCCGTTTATGATCGTTTTCAAAGTATAAGTTTCTGTGATGTCTAGTAACTTTTTAAAATTAGTTTTATAAAAGTATAATTTTAAGTAAACTTGAATTCGTCGGATCTTTTTTTTTATAAATCGTTTTTTTGAGTTTCTTATATTTTGAATCGTCATTGAGGCGTAAATATATTTTTCAAACATGTAGGGCTTGTTACCAAAGGTCGAACTCCAAAAAACCCCTTTATAATACTAGTATACATATCTATTTTTTTGTATAATTTGTTTTATTTACCTTTTAACTTTATAATTCATAAGTTTTCAACGACTTATTATATATCTTGTCTTGAATATATAGAGTCAAGATCCATATCGTGGAACTTGAGTTCCAAAGTATCAAGTCCTTAACATGGCTTTAAAACCTTAAACTTTCTTAAGTAACTTTAAAAATTACAAGTTTATACATATACATGTCTTAACTTAACCAACATGTTTACAATACTATATATTTTTACTATTTATTTTTTTTTTTCATGATATTATCAACCTCATATAACATATGTAAATATTGTTCAACATCCATGATCATCAGTAGAAATCTATTTTACATGTTTTTAAAAGTATCTAAAATGGTGATTATATAATAGAAATCATTTATGCATAAAATGATGAATTTGTAAAGAACATAAAGAGTTTTAAATGACCTTATTAGAGTGAGGTAATTGGTAATCAACACAATCTTAACCCTTGTTTAAGATACAAACCAAAGCTTGCAACAATTCAAAGAAACACTAAAAACTAATCTTCACTTTTTCTTGCTTTAACCTTAAAAAGTCTTAAACCAAACCATTCTAAACTACATAAGGACATCTTTAGTATGTGTATAACACTGTATGTAAATGTGATTAATAAATTTTGTTTGGATTTGGTGTGGGTTTGGATGTTGCCGTGGCTAGGAGGGAGTATAAGGAGAGAATTGTGTGAAAAATTTGCTAAGGAAATGCAAGTGTGTGTTCTAGTTACTAGTTGTTACCTTTATATATTTAGAAGACTAGTCAAAGATTGGTCATGAAAGTCTTCAAGACAAGATGAGTGAAATATGGAGGTCTTATGGTCTTGGTTGGAAAAAGTAGGGAACATCCCATGGTTTTAAGGAAAATTGTTTTCAAAGTTGCATTTCTTTTGTGTTTTCTATCTATATCCGGGATATGTATAATGTATATGTAACGATATTTTGAAATTTTTTGAGATTGGGTATAAAGGAGTATCTTGTTGAAGGCGGTAGAAAAGTGTTGTGCTTACGTGTATGCCTAAAATGTATTTTATTAAGAAAACGTAAACGTTTTACTGGCAACCAATACATTAAATAAATATAAATTAAAAGTTTATTATTACTTTCGTAAAAACTAATAATATATTCTTGCTGTCTAAAACGCTTTATTTCGTTGTGGTGCCGTTTACGTTAATTGTTGATTTTTAGTTTACGCGATTTTACTATATAATAAGAATTAAAAGTAAACGATGTACGAGAAAAAATAATTAGTAAGAATAGATTACGTAGTAATAGACCTAACAAATTATGGAATGTTACAGTCGTTAACACCCCCAAAACCAGGCGGTAGCAAGCGGAATGGGGGGGGTAACAATGGGGTGTACGTCAAAGTTACAACAATCAGATAAGGAGACGGGACTTAAAGGACGTTTAAGAAAGATTTCATTTCGATGCCATAACAAAAATATCAGAGTTTATACATTATGGTACCCTATGTTTTAAAATGTCACTAAAAACATTTAAGTACATATTTATTAAAACAACAGCCTTCATATATACCAAAAGATGACTTAAGTTTTTAAGCTAATAAAAGTTGCATTGAATATAGATATAACTGATCGTCTTCATTGATATCCGACTTGGCTCCCCTCCGATCTTCAGACCTTTTGGACCTGAAATACATGCTAAAAGTCAAACAAAAAAAAGGTTGAGTAATCATAAGGTTTATCGGTAAAAAAGGTGGACACAAGATAGAAGTAATAGTAGACTTGAAAACACATTCTGTAGTTCAACTAAAACGTTTTTTAGTGCACTAAGGCTCATGACCCCGATAGCTTATAAAATAGTTTGTGACAAATCTGAAATATAGGATGCATGCAACAACCTAACACCTCTAATGTTAAATGCATCATTGATACAAACTAGTGACACCGAAGGTAAAAGGAGGGTATTGTCAGTCCCGATAGATCTATCCACAAACACTCGCGGGCCTTAACTACATTAGCAAATTAACGGTTCTGTTAAATAGGGGACTTCAACTGGCATATGGTAAACTCTTGCAATATTTTTCAGGCAGTCAAACTGGATAGCATACACTTTGTGAAACCACTTAGAAACAACACTTGTGTCCAATAGTAAAAACGAAGGCATATGTAATTTCACCCCGATAGATTATCGTAATAACAATCTGTAGTAAAAGGGGGCTATGAAAATAAAAATAAAAATTCACTAGAGTGAATGGTAATCAACAAATATTCACAATTAGAAAATGCGTCACGCATTACGATCTGAATGCAACCTAATCCAATTTATGTGTATAAGTTGCTAACACTTGGATCTATTTTTTGGTCGTATAGCTCATCATTACTGATTGTTCGGGCTATCATATTTATGAGGTCATGTAGTGACCGTATAGAGGAGCTTGGACACTCTTAAATTAAATCCAAACTCGTCGATTAAGCCACCTCCGAAGAGGCCCTTTATGAAACTCCGTAGTAATATAGTATCTTTGATTAACACTATTAACTCATTATTATTCTTTACTAAGACTACATACCAATCTAATCGTTTTAGTGAATTCATACTTTATAAGTAAAACGTTATATGTTTAACTGTATGTAAAACTGGCGTAACTTTCTCGTTTTAAGGTCCGTTTCTTTCGTTTCTTATGTTCACACCTTCGTATTAGTCGAGTTATTCAATAATATAACATTTTCAAATTATGAATTTTCTGATGAATAGTGATTTTTACTGTTCTTACTCAGTTATATATTTTTTTTATAGTTTTAGTTATCGTAATCTCGTAAAATGTCGTCACTTATTCGTTTTTAACTACGTTTTTAGCGATTCTTTCGAGCACGTCTTTGTATTTAAAAGTTTTATGATTTATTAATGTTTTAAAAGTATAAGTTTCTAGGGGAATAGTAATTTTATTAAAAAATTAGTTTTTATAAAAAGTATTATATTAACGGTAAACTGAAATCGTCGTATATTTTTCGTTATAAATTGGTTTTATCGAGTTCTTTACATGCCAACAATCCTTGTGCTGTAGAATTATTTATAAAATCAATAATATCCCATGCTTAAAATTTCAGACCATTACAGCCCTATATTTCTTTTTGAGTTTATTTATTTACACTTTGTTTTTATATAATTTGAACTACTTAAATTACCAATTGGCTTTAGTAAATCTCAATTTCCTTGTCTTATATATTTTCAAGTTCATTCTGTCCTTTTTGCCCAAGATCGTCAGATCATCAAAGTCCACTTATCTCAGTCGTAAAATCATAAGCATTTTTTTAATAAACTTTTTATCCATAAACGTTATACCAACCTTTTTATACTTAAAACACATGAGGTGTACAAGACTTATATTACCTTTTATAACATCATAAAACATCCGTTTTAACATGTGTATAAGTTCATAAAATCATGTTTAACAAGAAAAATCCATTTTTACAAGTTAAACATATCCTAATGGTGATTTAACTATATAGAACTCATATATGCATAATTGGGTTAAATGTAAGTCATAAAGGGTTTTATATAACCTATATGGTGAATGTATATGATAACAAACAAATCCACACCCTTGGTTTAGATTATAAACCCAGCTTGCAAGATCTTGATACCTAAACCATAATCTTCCATTTTTCTTGTGTTAACACTTGTATATGTTTACCTAACCTTCATACCATCTTAGTAGGTCCTTATGAAATTATAATTTCATAATCTTGCTACGTTTTTGTGTGTTATGTGTATAAGTGGTAGAAAAATTTGTATGGGTTAGTATAGGGGGAGGGTTTGAGCGGGCTTATGTAGAGTGAAAGAAAGAGTGTTTTGTGAATTTTTCACCAAGGAAAGGAAGAGTGTGTGTTTATTTCTCTAGTTGCTAGCTTATATACTCTAAGGACTTAGTTAAGATCATGTCTAGGTTCATGAAAGACACCATGAGGGTTTCAAGGAAAGTCTTGGGTCAAGGTTTGGGCTTTGCTTTGACAAAAGTCATAAGGTTTATTGAAATGTGTTGTTACAATGTCAAGTTGTTAAGATTTTTAGATTTTTTTATTGTATTAAACACCCACCTTTATCCAGCATTTTACATTGTATAGATGATGATATTTTTCAATTTTAGGTATTGGGTTTTTATTGTGGGTATTTGTTGAAAGTAGAAAAGTTTTTGGTGCCTTGCGGTATGCCTAAATGTATTTAATTGCGAACGTAAACGTTCTTAGCTATACCAAGAAAATAAATATAAAAAGTGATTATTTCTTTCGTAAATTAATTTTTGCTTGCTTGACGATAATCACTTTAATTTCGTTTGGTGTCCGTTTACGTTAATTGTTGATTTTAGTTTACGCGATTTTACTATATAAATAAAGAATTAAAAGTATACGGTGGTACGAAAAGAAAAAAAATAGTATATATAGATGAGTCGTATATGACCTGAAAAATACGGAATGTTACAGTCTCATACGGATTAGAAGCGCACTGTCTCAAGGCTCAAGTTGCGGTACTTGAGAGAAAGTACGGGGTCGGGAGATAATGTTGGGATATTTAATCCGGAATTGGTCTTCATGTTCCCTCAGGTATACTCATCTCCTTGCTGAGAAAGTTCCACTTGAACTTTGCATATTGGATTTCTTCTTTCGCTGAGCTTTTTCACATCTGTTCCACGATCTTAGAGGTTCTTCAACAAAACGTAGATTTTCATCAATCTCGATATCATCTAAAGGCACCTGAATATCTGGCTCAGCCAAGCATTTCTTGAGGGTCGGACATCATGAATCGTTTGTCGGGACACAGACCTTAGCTCCTGGGGTAAACTTTCAGTCGATAAGACCTACCGGTTCCAACCACGCTCGCTCGATTTCAAATGCCCGCATACGTGGTGCTAACTTTCCTTTTTTACAAAAATCGTACAACTCCCTTCCATAGAGATACCTTAAGTTTTAAAAAAAAAAACCCCCCCCCCCCCCCCCCCCAACGTTGGTCTCCAACTTTGAATTCAAGCGGCTTAGCTACTTAGGCATAGCTTTTTCTGGGACTACTAACCTTCTTTAATCTCATCCTTAATTTGAACAATCTTTTCAGTCGTTTCTTGCATAATTTCTGGTCCAATAAGCTGTACTTTCTCCAACTTTCAGTCATATCACGGGGGTAATCTAATTTCTGCCTGCTAAGAGCCCTCGAATAGTGCGCCACTTAAGCTTGTGTTTGTAAATGTTATTATAGGAAAACTCAATCAATAGAAGTTGGAGTATCCAACTGCCACCAAAATCCAATAACAAGCACTCGAGCATATCTTCAACGACTGAATTGTCACGTTCACTCTGACTGCTAGGTCTGAGGGTGGTAAGCGGTTTCAATGTTCTGTCTCATACCCTAACGCTTTCTGAAATAAAAGCTTGCCTTAAAGTGTGACGTGAACTCAATACATTCCACGGCTTGAAATGATTGACACTGGCCACCCCATGGTCTCGCTACAATCTCTTGGTATAATCTTTGCTTATTTTCTCCGTCTTGTAGTCTTCTCTTAACAGTGGTAAGAAGTGAGCAGGACTTGGTCAAATCTATTCCACACGACCCAAATCGTATTATCTTGCTGATATGTGTGAAAACACTTAAATCCGTTTATATAATCAAAATGACCATATAAAGAAATAAATTGGCTTAAAAATGCTTGTATATTGCTTATTTTGTCTTTGTGATTGTGTTGGTACGGATAATGCAAAAATCACAAGGAAACACGCTAGTCAAAAGGACAAACACAAGCACGGGAAAGGAAATGAGAATACAAGAGTCGTACGGAAGGCCTATCAAGGTCAACACAAAAGTAAACCCGTGGTCAATAGTAGTATCACAAAAAGACAAAACTCCTAAAAACAACCAAAAAAGGCCCGCATAGTTTTATAACCTAGTTTCACAAATAATCCACTAAGACAATTTTGTGGTCAACTCTTTTATATTATAGAGTTACATTCTGTTTTCTCCTTATAATAACCTAAAACACAACACAAACCTAGTAACTTTATACCAAAGCCCAAAAAACCTTGGCCCAAAATCCCTTTTAACCGTGGTCTTTATTTTTATATATAAGCCCGAAGTCAATCGAATGTTTAACCAGGGTAATAAAAAAAAATCACAATTGCACACATTTTATAAGTAAAACGTTTAGGAAAGGGAAGAATGATACTACTAATCATTGTCTTCATCATTTACCATGACTTGTTATAATAAAAAAACAAAGGGCAATTCATAATTAGTGTTTTGTGGCTTGCATGAATTCTAGTTACAAGTATGATTTGGAAACAGTAAAAGTAAATGATGCTTATTGGTGGAAACTACAGATTGGACACGTTGGGATGACAAAAAAACAAACATAGATGGGATTTTCACACTAATTCCTTTGAAAAAGAAGTAAATGAGCCTGGACCACACGGTATGCCACGTTGGCATTCCTGGTGTGCTCACTTATTTAATCAAAGGTTACAAAGTTATGATCCAATGATTGCCGGTAGATTGAAGGGACGATGTATCAAGAGGTTGCGCTATAAAAGAATGTGAGCACCTAGAAGCTTTCTCTCAAGGTGCTATATAAAGTCCTTAATACACACATGTTGTTATTCTTCTTTTTCCCTGTTTTTAGTTTTAGTAGCTATATTATTTATAGCTTATGTAATTCCTTTTTATAAATGTATATGTCTTATTAAGCTTTTGTAGTTTAAATTTCAAGCTTGTAATCTGTTTTTAATCAATAAAATTAAAGTTTACCTTATAAAATCTATTTTTACTTACTATACTTCTTCTATAAGCTCTTAAATCAGTCATAAGCTCTCAAAATGGCTTCTTCACTAAGTAATTTAGTCTTTAAGCTAAGATATTAGCTCAACATAAGCCATTAAACTACTTTAAACCTTTAAAAACAGACCTAAATACCGATGTATGAATGGATTAAGCTTTTTGGATGATGAACTAGCCATGGATGAGTTCATAGGACCTTTCTAGCTTATACTTGAGATTAAGCTAAGAGTTGTTGATGCTCTTTGAGCACTATTGCCTTTGTTTAGCTAAGGGCTTTTGTAAAGTTTCTTTAATTTTCAAGTATTCTTAGCATTTAATTTTGCATATGCTTATATTCTGTTATAGTCTAGCTTATTTGTGCGTAATTCTCATCTCATAGTTGCTTATAGATTGTGTTATCCATCTGGTTTTAGCTTTGAATTTCGCTTTTTAGTTTTTGATATTATGTCTTATAAATCATAAAAAAATATAAAAATAAAATGTAGCATATATAGTTGCTTTTGTTTATGGCTGATTTATATTGTTATAAGTTTTATTTTGTAGTTAAAAGCTGGCATTAATCTGGTTAATTGAGTTTTATGTTTTAGATTTTTAACTTTATAAGTTTAATAAATGAGGTTTGAGAATTTATTTATAGGGGTGGTTTGGTCACAACAGTTCTAACATGGGTTGAACTGTTTGTGGCTCTCTAAGTTTCTATATCTGAGTTTATTAAAATTTATAGGCTAGTATGTTTGTTTTCTAGTAAGATTATTAGTTTGATAAAGTATTTCATAAGATTTTTAGCTATGCTCTTGGAATCTGTTGCATTAAATCAGTCATAGTAGGATTTTAAGCTTAATTGAATTCTAGCTTATATAAGTGTTTTTGTAGGCCTTAGTTTTGTGGTTGAAGAGTGTTAGGATTGTTTTCTTAGGTCTGCAATAGAAGGTTTTAAGCATTGATCACCCAAGTGCAAACTGCATCAGCAGTTCTAAAAGACAAACATCATTTTTCAAGTTAATAATTCATAGGGTAAAAGTAGTTTTTAGGATTAGATTTTAAGCATTCAAATAGATCTAGGGTAATATTAAATCTTTTTCAAGTTTATATTTAATAAAAAAGTCTACCTGTCTCATTCTGTTTTAGCTCTCAAAATTAGCTTTTTGTCTTTTAAATAACAAAACTAAAGATAGCATATGCTGTCTGAACTGTCTGTTTTTAGTCTACTTTTTCAATAAGCTCTAGTTTTTAAAAATAATTTTAAAAAGCTTTTTCAAGTAGTCTTTAAGCTAGATTTTTAGAAAAACCAAATTTCATTTCATGAAAAGTTCATTAGTTGGTTTAAATATAAGCTAAAAGTAAGGTTTAGGGCCTGTTTGGTTATTAGTTTTAATTTAAGCACTTATTTTTGAAATTTTAGCTTTAGGGCTAATTCTCTGTGCTTATTTCTTTTCATTTAGCTTATTAGGATTGTGTCAGCTTAATAATAGATTATTTTGTCATAGTATAGCTTATTTCTAGCTTTTAAAGATCTTAGATTTTTCAAAAAGCCAAAAAAATTAGTTTAAGTGTTTCTGTCTAGTTATAAGCTGTTTAACAGCTTATTTAGGGCTTTTCATAAAAAGTTTCTTTTATAAAAAGTGCTTATTATCAGCTTTTCTAAAACTTTGCTTTTATAAGTTTTCAAAAATAAAAAAAAGGGGAAGGTGGAAATCGGGGGTGAGCAAGGCTCGAATCCCCGACCTCAACACCCTCTACCCTTTTATAACACACACCACACACTCACTACCACTGCGCCCTGGGGTCTTTTTCGTTAAACTCTTACACAATTTAATCTTTATACACGTTTTTTCCTTATAAGCTTTATAAGCTGCTTTAGCTTATTTCGTGGCTTATTCGATAAGATGTGACCTCAAGCTTATTTTTCCTAGGTTCTAATTAGTATAAGCTATTTTTTGTATTTTTTCTAGAATTTTTATAATTAGTCTAGTAATTTTAAACATTTATTTTCGTCAAAAACTTTAAAAAATCATAAAAAATAGAAAAATAATAAAAAAAAATATTTTTTAGAAAAATTTATTTTATCATAAAGTTTCTAGGAAAATTAGTTTTGCCTTCGTAGGGTTTAATTTGCAAAATTTCGATTTTTAAAGAACGGGATTCGTTCCCGTTCTCATTTTTCGTATTTTAAAGCTCATTTCAACTCCGTTTTTATTCTGGTTTTCTTTAAACTTACTTTTTAGTCAATTAGAGTCCATTTAAAAAAAAATTAGTTTAGGTTTAATTTTAAAAATTTAGAGTTTTTGACCACCGTTTAGGGTTCCCGTTTTGCGTTTTTAGTTAAAGTTTGATTTCCCGTTATTTGTTTTCATGCTTAATTGTTTTCATTTGCTTATTTTAACTTGTAGAAGTAGATAATCAAATCAATCTTTATTTCCAATTCAAATCATTGTCCGAACAACAAACGTGGTTTCAATTTCACAAATCGTTGGGGAATAACGACCCGGGAATCATACTTCCCGGTTAATGTACATATTATATTATATATATATTTGAAGATTTTCCTTTTTACCTTTATCCTCAAGGGTAATTTGGTCATTTTTCATCATATTATATATTTTATAATTACGTGTGTAGCTTTACTAGCAATCGGGCATCTTCATCCATAGAGAGAAGAGTGTTTACCTTTCTCATACCCATTCACCATTACGAGCATGACTCTTTCCAGCAGTGAGCTCATCATCAGCTAGAGCCATCCGTACCTTGACTTGAGTGACTTCTTCCTCATCAGAAACCTCTTCCTCATCAGAAACCTCTTCCTCATCCCAATCAAAGGTTTCAGCGACTAAACCTTTGTTCTTTGGTTGGAAGGTCTTTGGGTTTTGAGAACTTGAGGGACTTGCCTCAAGGAGTGCAAGCTTAGCTTTCATCTTCTTGTACTCAGCCTTGTAATCTTTCTGAAACTTTGGACCAGCTTGATTATTTGAGTTAGAAGAAGACTGAATAAGGTTTGGATTAAACTTTGGTTGAAAGCCTTTAGACACTGATGAGTAATTATTCACTGGTGATTTGTAAGAAGGTTCAGACGTTTTAGAAAAACAGTCTCTTGCAAAATGACCTTTGTTGCCACATTTGTAACATTCAGTATTTTCATTTGCCTTTTGACTTGAGAAATTGTTTCTTCTTTTTATAAAACGTTTTGAGTTTGCCAAAAGGGCTCTTTCATGATACTCAATATCTAAGTCTCTTAGATACTCCTCAGTAGTCCTTTCATCTACTTCATCATTAGAATTTTCTTGGAAATCCTGAATGACATTGTTAGAGAAGAAGGCAGTAGAAATTGGAGTGCTTGAGGGGTGGTAATGAGGGCCTTTTTGGTGTCAGAATACCTTCTTTGGATTAGGTTGTCCTCATAGACAAACCTTCCATAGATATCTGCAAGGTCAAGGGTCTGAGTATGATTGGCATTCCTCAGTCCCTGAGAGAAGGTTAGCCACTTCTCAGGGAGACTATTCACGAAACCAACATTGATTTGGTGTTTAGAGAGGTTAACACCTTCATTTGCAAGCTCAATGAGCAGGGTTTTATAGCGGGTGTAGGTCTGTGAGAGACTTTAAGTGGACTTTGCCCTGAAAGTTTGATACTCAAGTTTTAGATCCATGATCCTATTTTCTTTGGTATCTGAGGGACCTTTAAAGCTGTGAACCAAGTCAGTCCATGTTTCTTTCGCTGAAACACAACTAATGACAAATTCCATTATGTCATCTGGTAGACATGACATAATGATGCTTTTCAGGCGCTGGTCTTGAACGACCACCCTCCTCTCATTAGGAGTCCATTGGGACTCAGGCTTAGCATCACCTTTAGCTGTTTTTGGCTGGAATGGACCATCCTTAATATATTTTAAGTAATAGGGTTCCATTCCCGCTAAGTAGCAAAGCATTTGTTTTTTCCACTTATTAAATTTTCTCGGCTCTAGTTTAGGAGCAATAGCAGCGTAGCTACCTCCCTTTTTGTCAACTAGCTGGGGTACATCATTTACTGCAACCATTTAAGGATCTAGGTTTTAAAAACTTAAATAAATTTGTGTTAAGTAAGTTTTATAAACCTGAGGCTCTAATACCACTTGTTCCCACTTAGTTAGTGAACAATAACTACAAAGTTATCATTAACTAACTCATGGCTAGCAAGTAACGAAAAATAGTTTGTTGTTTGAAAAGATTTTGTACGTAAATATAACTCGTAAGTAAAAGACACAAAAATAACTTTTCAACGTTTAACTCCTTTTATTAAGAATTATACCCCATTGTATGCGGAACTACAATAGGGATTGAATGACAATGTGTATGTGTGTGATCTCCTCACTAATAACTTTGCATAAACCTAAAGTGTTATGCAAAGTTAACTACTATGCTAACCAACTGAGCTTGCTCAGGGACTTAGTAGATTTGGAGGAGTAGATGTGTGTTTGTGAAAGATACGACTTTGAATGCACAAACTTAACATCTACTCCATTACAAGAGTTCTATTTACACTACCTAGGTCAGGTCACACTCTCATGGGTGTTGAGAACTTATCACAGATCTAATAGGTTAGTACATTTGTACTGTCTTGTCCCTATTACAATATCTATTCTAAGTATGGGACAAATGCTCTTTCCAAGTTCAGTTCTTGACACTGAACTTATCTTATACCCTCTTCAGGATAGGTTGACTTCTGGAGATAAGAGCTTGGACTTATCTGCTTTCAAACTATCCTGCCTATTCTTCAGTCTCTTGTCTTCAGGGTCTTCTAGTTGTTGGAGATCGTATAGGGCTTAGTGAGTCTATTGCCACAACTCACTGAACTTATTACCTTCTTTTTTGGCTCAGGATTCATTCACTGAGTACCGCCTCACTGAATGTTAGAGTCTTTCTTGTAGACTTAGGCTGAGCATCTTGAAGGTAACTCTCTGAGCGACTATTCACTCAGTGACCTTGAATTCTTAAAGGATATTTACACTTAGGTTATGTTGTGTAAAAATCCTAAGTGAAAGATTAGTGGGCAATGAAATTGGCCCAACAATTACATCAATTATAATAACTCACAATGCACTTTTACCACAAAACGTATTGTACAATACATCATTCACTACGTAAAGATATTCACAACATGTAGGCCTTTTAACTATAATTCGTGATAGCTGATATAACTATAATTCACTTCAGCTTAGATAGCATACCACTGTAAAAATTATATCATGTAGTAACATATAAAATATGTTGTTGTAACATATAAAAGAATGTATTCAGCGGTACCTTTAAGTGTTACTTTTAGAGTCAAAGAACTCACAATATGTCAACCTGAATGAAATACCTTGATCTCAATCGGAGCATATCCGTCCTACCTTTAAGATATCGGGTGTGTTTGGCAGACAGTTTTTGAGAACATTTTTGGGCTATTGGCAAAGCTCGTTTGGAAGAAAGCAGTTAGCATTTATAAAAAAAGCTAATTTCTCAATGTTCTTTGAATAAGCATTTAGCATTTAACATTACGTTGTTTTACATATTAAAATTGCAGTTACAACAGTTCTACCAAACATTTTTATAAATTAAAGAGTAAATTGCAGATATGCTCCCTGTGGTTTTCTCTGATTGCACGTTTAGTCCCCACTTTTACGAAAATACAGGCGGCCTCCCTGTGGGAAACTTTTGTTTCACTTTCCCTCATTGACATGGACCATTTCTGCAACACTTTTGTTTTACTTTTGTTCCACTTTGGTCCTTGTCAAGGAGGGAAAGTGCAACGAAAGTTTCCCCATAAGGAGGCCGCCTGCACTTTCGCAAAAGTGCGGACTAAACTTGCAATCTGAGGAAACCACATGGAGCATATATGCAATTTACTCTAAATTAAACTGCTAATGCTAACTACTTACTGCTTACTTACTGTTAACTAAAAAATAATAAAAGACATTAAAGATCAAAACATTAAATAATAAGTTAATATTTTAAATAAAGAAGTAGGATAAGCACCTTACGGAGTTTGTTGTTGAAAAGGAAGATAAAACATAAAGAACGTTAAATTCTCGGTTGATACCGGAAGTAAGTAGGTCTTATCAAATTCAGAAACTGGATAAGACACCTCAACATTCCTTTGTTAGAACTACTATATACAATAAGCTTTTACTGTAGATTAGGTAAAGTGTGTTGTCTATCATTGCATAATACGACATATAATATACAAATACAAAGAACATTCTAGAGTTGGGCTTGAGCCCAATACAAGTACACACTAAATAATATACGGGCTAACATGTAGATTAGGTAAAGTGTGTTGTCTATCATTGCATAATACGACATATAATATATAAATACAAAGAACATTCTAGAGTTGGACTTGAGCAATACAAGTATACACTAAATAATATACGGGCTAACATTTACTTGTGTGTGAAGATATAAAGGTCCTTGGAAATAAGGATCAACAAGATTTTGCTACCCGCGCTTCGCTGCGGCGCGTTTTGTATAGAGCATCCAGAGGCGTTTGGCTAAGAAAAATTGTTACTCACATACATAACAATAATTCTGCACCTAAATAGATGTGTATACCTGATTTTGTTGGCTTTTTTTACCAAAATTTACATATTTTGGAAGTTAAAGCTAAAGCTCAAAATTCTAACATACCAATCTTTTCATTTTTTTGAGATACACTAAACATATTTTCACCATTTCACATACCATAAAATTCATCTGCTGCTGTAAATATAAAACAGTACATATGTATCGAGTTTATAATGGATACAAAAGAAGTACGTCTATGAATAGGTTACCCTATGATGGCTGCAACGTCCACATTTCATTGTTGTGGAAAGCCTTCAGGTTCACTATAAGTGTGACATGGTTGTAGTCTCTGCAACAGTTAACCCGCAATGACATGTCACAGATGAAGAAACTCATCGACACATTTGCCATTGACGCGTCTTGGCTGCATTCCTCGTCAAATTGCATTTTCGCTCACATTTTCGTTTGCAAGATCAGGCTCTAGTTCTTAGTGACGACTGTTGTTATTATGTTTTGTTGTTTGCAAATTTCGGGTGCAAGATCAGGTTCTAGATCTGTCGTAATGGCTATTGTTTTCTGGAAATTATCTGTTGGTTCTGGTTCACAGTATGCATCGTGAGGTTGTGGTTAAATTGTATTATGGTGTTCAAACATTGGGCTAGGTCCATAAGTGTTGTTTTATTCCTTGTGGGCCTGGGATGCAACTTCGTCAGGGATGGTTTTTAGCTTTTGTTTTGATCCTAAGTTCATTTAATGAGCAAAATCCATTATATAAACTCAAATAAAACCATGTAAAATCAAACCTTAGCTCATACGTCTCAAATTTTAACCGAAACTAAATGCTTCGTTGGTTTCATGAATTGCAAGCAGCAGTCTCGCCTCTTCGGCGGATATTCAAGTAGATCCAACTGTTGAAATTGCATCTGCCAAAAAAGAACAATGATAAATATGTAAAAACACCAATATGTGCATCTTTCTGAGTTAATGACTAATAGTTTGCAAAGTAGTATGGTATATTTATGAAATTCAATAGTCTAACATAAACATTACCAGGTATGTGCATACGCAAATGATTAGAGCTTCCATACACCTAGCGAATTTGAAACTTCTGAGATCTAGAGATACCTTGCAAAGGACTGAACCCTTCTAAAGGCACATACGTTTTGATGATAGCAAACAATGATACGTGTCTTTTTATTAACTCACCTTGTCGGATCTTCTGCTGACCAGACACTTCACCTTGTTGACCCTGCATTTGTTGGGTTTTTGGTACACCTCATGCACGGGTGCATATTGGTACTGTTGATCGACATTTTGAAGCTCGTTACTGTACTGCTCGACACCTTGTTCTGACTCCTGACTAAATGGCCACCATTGATCAAAAGCACCCTGGCCTTGTTGCATTTTTTCCTAAACTGCATGTGGTTGAGAGTTTGCGCTTTATACCATCTCTTTCTCTCACTTAATCACTGAGCTGTTCCAACACTTCATTAGCTAATGCTCACTCTCTTGCTGCTTAATAGTTTATTTTGAAGCCGTAGGGAGCTCTGAAAAAAAAATATAAAAATTGACATATATATGTGGTCATCAAATTTAAAGCAAACCAACATGTTATTGGCCTAATGGTATCAAATGTTTGATTCAACTTAACTCTTTTTTCAAGAAAATTTCCTAAATTTTGGTTTTGAAGCTTCTTTTTCTTCTAAAATACGCAATAAAAATCGGACCAATGCTGCTACTAATATGAATAGAATTGGTTCTATAAATAGAAATAATAGAATTTCTTTCTCGTTACCTGTGAAACAGAAGTATGAGTGTTAACTACTTTAATAGTATGTAGAGTCTCACATCAGTGGTTTATTTACCTATATAGATACTTAGGCGCATAATTTCCATCATTGGACAACTTGATTCAAGCTACTGATGTTGAAATAAAATTATTTTGACAATATACAAATCAAAGAAGCAGATTATACATCAAGTTAAGAGGTCGTTAAGTGTGCTAAAGCATGAAAGTGAGTAATGAGTTGAGGTTGATATAAAGGATGAGTGTGTAGAAGCGGTAAAAATGGATGTAAAAGCTATGTATTAACCTTACGGAAAAGATTACGTGGCTTCAAGTGAACCCTCTTAGTAAAATGTCCAACCACAGTTAGTAATTGCAACGATATACATTACTTTTTTGTACTTATCTTTAACAAAGCTGTTTTAGAAGGTGTTTGGAATTGTTTACTGTAAGGCCTTATTCGGCTTTTCATTTTTGAAGGGTAAGAGCCAGTTTGACTTGTTTTGATTGCTATGCGCTTATGGCTTATCTACATATAATAAGCCATAACCATACCTGGAATACGCATTTGTAAACACCCCTTTATTAGCCAGCATTTCCTTATCCTGTAATATATCATGTGCTTAAAATAAACTAATAGTATAATCCAATGGATACTATGGAATTCACGGTAATGTGTGGCATCAGATACACGTTCTGATACATCATTTATCTTTTTGTTGCTACTTCCTCACCTAAATGCGTATCATAAGCCGAACATACAACACCATAACTTCCTTTACAAATTACTTCCTCTATCTTATACCTACTCCTTTCACCATATTCGTTAAAAGTTCGACTTCTACAGATTCCTACACTATTAAATACTAATTCATAACTAACTTAACGAACTTTAGCTAACACAATAATCATACCTTAAAAACTAATCTTTAAACCTTATAAAACATTCTATAATGAAAACTATACTTGCTGCAAATAATCTAAAAGGCACCAAAACCCCCAAATTTTTTAAAACCAACTGACAAATAAAAAAAAACACCTCCATTTTCTAGTCATACTACTGCTATTATTGAACCGTTGAAGCAATGAAAACTCATGAAAGATTAAACACACATTGCACACTTAGGCATTTTAGTCGACACATGATAATAGTCAAGCAAACAGATAACACACTTATGCATTAGCACACTTATCCACATATTCATACTACTGATTTTTAAGTTTTAATATATCCAAATAGTCAAATACCAATTAGACACATCCTAAGATGTCTTCCTATTTAACCCATAACATATAATATTAAATCCAAATTGACCCGTTCATAAACAAATTAACTACAAATACCACCTCTAACATAAACCATACATGGTGCAAATGGATTAAGTTCTAAAGGTATTATTTGCATCCATGTTATAACCTAATTCTTTATCCTAAACGCAACCCTTTGAGCACCCGAACCTACCCATCTCATTCCCTAAACCCAACTGTTACAACCCCCATTTCAAGACCCAAACATGTCATTTTTTGGCCCCTGTTTCATTTCCAACTCAGTAATATAGCTTTCATTGATGATGACCTAATTGTAGTGATCTTACATTCTATGCTTATAAGTACGATCAGGTTCTTGTATCATGTACTATGATCACGTAAATACCCTAATTTTAGTAACCCTAGGTAATCATTAGAAATTCCTAAAATTGGACTCGCGTTCTATTTAGTTACAACATTTGTACATCTCGACGGGACTCGCTCCACCTTATAACTTAATATAAAATGCCTACATGGTGTGCAGATGGAGACCTTAATGTTTTCTCATTAAGGTTAAAAGTGTAGTTGTGCATATGTCATAACATAAATCTAACGTAATATTACTTGCCGCAATAATCTTATCTTTAGATAAGATGTCGGCAACGTGGTTTCATTATTGAGCAAAAAAATCGCAATTCTTGCCTAGCCGGATCTACTTCTAGAGTTAGTGCCTTAAAAACACGCCCTCACTGTTTATAATTCCTGAATACACACACACACTCATTTTGTCTAAGACGATCAAAAAACGTTGTGTCGTTTTGTTGTATGTGGCCCTGTGGCTCAGCAACCCAAACAACGCTTCTTGTACGCTATTTCTCAATAAGCCCACAATTTGTATCTCAGAGATTCTAGTTTCTTAATCGTCAACATACGGTCTAGACACTCCCCGCCATTTCCTCTGAACACTCAAATATCTGTCGCGCTCAGCACTGATCTCCATAAACTCTTCACGTTAGCTGCTATGTTGTGCACCGCTCCAAAAAAAAATCTTCGCGATGCGATCCGACATTTTGAGGCCCTTAGAAGATTTACACGCACTCGATCAAGTTCTATTTTGAAGCCCGCACTCTTCACACTCGCGCACATACTCTTTCTGCATCAACTCATAGAAAACTGCCTCAACATCCTCTTTCTAACGCTTCCATGTTTCGCGTGTAGCCCACATCTCATTGTTTACTCACAGCGATCAGTCGCAATGTCATCAAATTTCGATGACTGTCTGCTGTGTTTTCCCAAGATATCCCCTATTGATAGAAAATCGCGATATACTTCTTGATCTAAAACGTTTTCAGCGAGACGGCCGCTGTTTGCCATAGATATAGCTTCCTTCTAGCTAAGTGTCAGTCATCCGAGTATTAACACAGTAGCAATCGATTCTTAAGCGTTTTACTTGTACAGTATACTTTTAAAGATTCTGGGCCTAGAGTTCTTTTGGGCCTAGAGCGATATAGTCACATTATGTCGCGTAACGGATATATGTGACCAGTACCTATACGGGTGTGAGATGTCTGTGATTATTTTTTTTAAGTTCAAAGAAGGGAGGTTTTCAATATGATGGAATTTTAAGGAGAATATGTGCGCGTTTTTGATAGAAAATCAAGGCTACTCTATACCCAGTTTTGCAGAGTTTCTCATAAATTAAAAATTGTCTATAGTCTATAATACAATGCAACTGAATTCCCCATCTACGCCTGTTAGTTCTATTACAGTTACAAAGAAACAGTTTTTCAACTTTCTAACGCAACCATTTTAGGAGTGATAACTCAAGGGGAGGAGAAAGGTATTACCTACTCGCTATATATGTTAAAACTACACGTCCAAAATGATGTTGGTAGCGCAAACTATGAAATCTGCAATAGTTAGAACAATATTCACTGAATGCAAGTAAGAAAGGTAACGTTGTAACTGTGATATCCTATGGACTGGTACTAATGCGCGAGGGAAGGTCTTGGTTATATTTAAACAACTACACGTCAAAATGATTTCCAAACTATGACAATCTGCTAGAACACATATTCAATAGACAAACGTTACCTTCTCTTTTTGCTCAGGTTATTTTTGATCGCGAAGCACAACCCTAATTTGGGCCTTTTCAGCAATCCGTTTCTTCATCTCCAATGCCTCAGCGGCTTTCGACCTAAAATCATTTATATATGATCATTTCATTGTAGTTTTATGATTTTTATGCAAGCCTTCAGGTGACTTTTGCCTTATGAATTAGTTTGGTGGGATAACTTATAATCCGGAGGTAAAAAAATGAGACTACAAACCTATTTAAGTCCATTCCCTAAATAAGCTCATACACCCAAACTAATCTAAACAGTAATGGGGTGTTCGTTTCGGCTTATATAGCCGGTGTACGACTTATTTGATTTTGGGCATATGTTTCATAACCCCATTTTTTGTGGCTTAAATGAATTTATATAAGTAGAAAAGTTTCAAAATAAGCCACAAAAAGTGAGCTTATGAAACATAACCCAAACTCAAATAAGCCATAAATGACTATATAAGCCGAAACAAACACCCCGTAAAATGGGCTCATTTATGCTAATATGCTACAACAAACACCGTAAAATAAGCTGGTTATCAAGCGTATAACAATTGCATATAAGCCACTGCAAAAGCAACATTAGCAATGAGCACATCGATGATAATGTAGTGCTCAGTTGTGCACCTTATCCATTGTTTACCGGAACTGCGAGCAACTGAAATGCAATCTACATTTAAATGCCTTCACATTCATAATAGTCTAAGCAACAACATGTCATGTATTTTAGAGGGCTAATTTATTTATTGTTTTTTTTGTTTAACAGCAAGAACGAATAGATAAGCCGCAACTTCTCAAAGCAGTTAACAAAAACCAAAAATTGTGGTACTTACAATGAATGAGCGTTATATGCAATTGTGAGGTACAAAGACTCCGGAATAAGCTATTATTCTGCTGAAACAATAACAATCACAATCACATATTTTTTTCAGCTTCTCAATATTAACTACCAATGGTCATCTTTTTACCTCCATCTGGATAAAAAAAATCACAAAATCAACACTTGATTCCCAAACTAACTACCAACAATCAAACCCCGTAAAGACAACAAACTAAATTTTGGTTCATTGGATTCCGAAATAAACCCGTCAAACCCCATAAATACAACAGCAATCAAACCCCTAAAAATAGTAGATCATTTTTTTTCAGCAATTACGACCAACATAAAAAGATTTTTTAGCACTTGATTCAAAATTAGAAGCCCTTTAGAAAGCGTACCATAAAATCGTCTCCCATCATACTCCACAGCTATAACCGCACGTTGCTCACTTTTCGCCACAACTTCAAACCCGTTTGAAACCATTACTGCCTCACCACCATGACTCATCAAAACAAACTGTGCACCACATAGAAAGTATTAAAAAACCCTAAATT
>BQNB010105689.1:0-23549 GCA_026074375.1 Tanacetum coccineum
AGCATTGATGAAGATTGCATATAGTACCTTAATTCTATGCTTGTGAGACTGTGTTTTACGGGAAGTTACCAAGGAAACAACTGTTGTAGGAATTTGGATGAACTTGACTAGTATGTATATGACTAAGTCCTTAGCAAACTGACTGTATTTGGAGAAGAAAGCTTTACATGCACTATATGAGTCCAGGTACGAAACTGGGTAATCATATAGATGAGTTTAATAAGTTGATACTTGATTTAGAGAGTTTGAATTAAATGGAGTTAAAGAAAAGAGCTGAAGGTACAAAGGAAGAAACTGGTGACGGGTTATATGTAAGGGTAAGTTCAGATCATTCAGCTACATCTCATTCTAGTGAAAGTTTACAATTTAAGTTAAGGGGTGAACTGGTAAACTCAAGTGCTTCATATATCATTCAGAGGATCATCTAAAGATATAATGTCCAATGAAGAAGTCAAGTAGGTTCGTCAAGAAGGGTAGGCGTGATCAGGATTCTAATTCTTCTAATGACGAAGGTAACGCCTGGAGAATCCCTGGTGGTAGTCGAGAATGATGAGATGACTGAATTGGTAATGGATTTAAATGGGTCTTATCGTATGGCACATAGGAGGGATTTCTTGTATGACTTTAAGATTGTTGATGGTGGCTCGATTCAGTTAGGTGATAAAAGGACATGCCCTATCAAAAGGACGCAGAAAGTAAAGGTACAGTTGCATGATGGATCAAGCTTTATACCGGAAGATATCAAGTAAAGGGTTAATGATGAGGTGTCATTTTATATACTTTTTTCGGGGTCATTTAACCCCTTAAATCATGAAATTATGCCTAAATTATGTACTTAATTGTTCATTTTTGTGTTTTTAGCATTTTGGATGGCCTTTGAAGGAAATACACGTGACTTGGGCTCATTTAGAGAAGAAAATGACAAGACTACAAACTCTACACTAAGTCTTGAAGAATTCTGTACAATGCCTAGAGATGGCGTTGCAATTCCTTGTGACGACATCTAATCATACAAGGGACGGCGTCAGGAAAGTTGTGACAGTGTCAAGACGTTGCCGCCTCAAAGAAACCCTAGAAGCATCGGCGGAGCGACGGCGTCAGAATTTCTATGACGCCGTCGCGATCCAAATCGTATATATATAAACCTCGTTTTAGGGTTTTATGTGTGTAACTCTTGGGAACGGATTCCTAATATTAAAAGTCAATAGTAGCTGTTGTTTAGGTCATTTTTAGGGTGTCAAAAACCCTCTTGTATCTGCCTAAAACACATGTTTTAATCAAGTGAAGTTCATCTATTCCTTTAATTTTTCAATATGTCTATATGTTGTTTGATTAATTGTTGTTCTTCGCTTCCCCTTAACTTGCTAGGCTAGATCCCTAAGTATTTACTTATGATTGCATGAAACTTAGTTTGTAGATCCTTTTAATGTTGCTTCTTGTGATGGATGTGCCCGTTAGGCTTTAGAAAACTAGCCATACGATATTAAATTGGCATAAACGTCTAGGGAAATGCGATTGTGTAGAAAGGATACCATCGGTAATAGTCTTCATACTACCTTACCCCTAATATGGTTGATCCCTGTTAAGTGTTTTAATTGCATGTGATATACTCTTAGGGGGCTTGTAATAGTCTTCATACTACCTTACTTGTACATAGCCTTAATGAAATATTACATAGACGACGGGTCCATGTAATTCGTTCATGACTTAGAAAATACTTACACAAATCATCAAAAGTGTGACAAAACAACAGGATTCAGGAGAAGCAAACTAGAAAGTAATGCATAATTAAGTAAATACGTTCGTTTATCATATAGTTATCACCAATTTAGTTTAGATTATATTTAATTTAATTAATTAAAACCAAACCAAACCTCTCAAACAATGATTTTTACTTGCTTCTGTAGTAAATTGGTTTATCACAACACACGGATGGATTAGAGTTTGGCTGAATTCTTAGAGAGAGAAAGTTGAAGGTTCTAGTGAGAGAAACACCTTAAGTGTGTGTTTTATTGAAATGAACACTCAACCCCTTCCCATGGCTGGAAAGGGGTGTTTATACAAAAGTTATCATGCCACTTTGGGCTATAGCATGGGCTTACAAGTGGGTACAAGACCCGGCCCAGTACCATAAGTCTTACACTAACGATTAGACTACGAGATATGCTATTCTAGATAAAACGTGGGGTGACCGAGTCTTTTTCTTAATCCTAACAATCTCCCATTAAGGGAGGTCACCCCTGAAAATACAATTTAAATTCTAGCAATCTAAGTCTTGGTCTTCTGACTTTAGCTCGTAGACATTTGATTCTTCATTCATTGATTCCATTGTACACATAGTAGTGATCCTTGAGCTTTGTTCCTTTAGCTTGTGTGATCTTTGAGCTTTCTTTAAGATCATTAGCCACGTACATCTTTTAATCATCCTTGTAGAGGAATTTTGCCTTCATGTGTTCTTGTGACTTTTGGACCCGCATGCACACACTTTTCTTGATCATGATGATACTTCTCAGAGTTGCGGAAGCTGTGTTGTAGGTCTTTCTGTTGTCATGATGTCTTAGATTAGAAACCTTGAGTGTGAGCATGGGCTTGTGAATTGAATCCATTGGAACAAGGTATCTCCATCTCCATCTTAACTTGCACCTGTAATAAAACAGTTAGAAATAAAGCATGTGGATGGATTTGGCTTTGTCATTACCTCCGGATCCGTGAGGACCGACTTGTGATAAGATAGATTCATCTTAAGAAGAATATCCTTGACAGGATTTCCAGTATAAGTATCGGATCATCTGATGTGTAACCATCAAGTTCTCCATACTTGTCTGTTCTCTGCATCGGAACGTCTCAAAGCAGACATCATGATAAGAGTGAATCGGTTAGTTACTATATTACCGATTAAAAAGAAAACTTGATTTAAAAATCAATCGACGTGTCGCTTGAGAAAGTATTTTTGTGACACATCGAGAGGGTTTTATGGCACATAATCAAATTTCATTAGAAGAGCATTAGTTTTGAAAAGTGTTCACAGTCGATGTGCTAGAAAATCTGTTGTTGAGCACATCGAAAGGTTTTTCCAAAATTATTCGTTAATTCACTGCCTGGAACAAGTGTGATTCATAAAGAATCGCACCATCGTTGCTTTCCATTTGTCACAAGTTTAATCCATGGTGGATCTCACATGTCACCTACCAAGAGCTTGTTTGATGTTGGCTCTAGAAGGATTTCCATCTTCATTGTGAGTACTTTCGTATCACTCGGATGTTCTGGCAATACCACGAGGATAATGCGAAGGACACTTAAAATCTTTACTTGTTGTCACAGTGTGTGAGAAACAAGTACAATATGGATTAGTGTCCTAACGAGACTTTTGGATGATCTCAAGGCTCTAGACTTAATAGTGCATTTTTGGTTTATAGTGGTCGGAGGCTGGAGCGGACTGCCATCTTTTCAATATCGTCTAACTCGGAGTGAGAGAGACGATAGAAATGTATTGATCTCCATGAGAAATGAAACAAGAATCCTTTGAGGGATCTTGAGTGGCTAGGGAGGGTTGTGCAGCGTATCACTGGGTCCATGATACTTGTCTTCAATGTCAGCAATCAACCATGTGATTCTGACAGCATATGTAGTGACCCGGTTTCTGCCTAATGTTTAAGGAGGGCTGCTTTCTTTTCACCCTTTATCTTAACATTTCTTTTTCATTCTTCAACCCCTTCAGTGCTTACCGAGATTTCATTACTAGAACCTTGTTGGGTGTGTTCCAGTACTAGCTCCATCTCAGTCCGCACTATTCCCTTATTCTCACATTACTCCTTTTATAATCATACCTAAGGACTTCTACACTAACTAGTGGATTGTCCCTGGGTAGATCCCTCCGGCTCTGGCGGGATCATGGGAACATGTACCTAACCATACCATCCTTATAACTCCGATAAAGTAAATACGGGGTCGGTCTTTTGGTACTGTTCTCTTCGCCATCATATACCATTCGCTCCCCCTTAATATGTGCATCGATATTCGAAAAAGTTTAGCACATATAGAGGAGCCTACACTTGAGTTTAAAAAGATCACATTTTTATATCAGATTTTCATACTTAAATCACATTTTCTCCCCCGAGCAAAAATTTCAAATCCGTTGAGATTTTGGGTCTCAATTGATTTAAGTTTAAGAAAATTTGGGAGAAAGTGTGTCCGGTTTATAAAATCCGAATGTGAAGCAGATAGTTACTTAATATACAAGCCTAAGTTACAGTTTTAGACACTACATAGTAATGTACATATTACAACAACGTATTAAATAGACTACCCCTCATTCGGTTCTCTTCAGCAACCGGTAGTCGCCTTCTCGGATCCTTCCACCCACAAAGCTCTCCAGATTCCGAAAGATACGTCGTGTCTTTAGCCGTTTCTGGATAGCGAATCCATGTTAGCAATTGGAGTCCTCTCGATATCTTAGATGGAAGTTGTCTTAAGCTTTCCCAGAACAGCCAATCTTTTCGTGAGAGACACAACAATTTTTCGAAGTACATACAAATAATTCGAAACCATCACATCAATGTCAGTTAAGACCCCACCCCCTGATGAGCGTATTTCTCCTTCAAGATAGTGATGTTATTTAAAATTGACAACCATACAAGGTTCAGCTAAGTCTCAGATGTCACAATTATTCCCTCTAATAGACATAATGATAATACACTAAGTCACTAAGTCTCGGACTGTAAACATTTCTTCCATGCAGGATATAGGACTATTAAAAGGTATCATCAATATTATCGAACCTATGTGTTACTCTTTTGTTAACAAATTCTATCCTTCGAAAATAAGGCTTTAGTGATTACTGATTGGGGAGATACTAATCGAATCAGAAACATATTCTTCAACTTCAAGCTTCTAATAAAATTTTTTTTACTTTATTATTTCTCAAACAAACCTAAGCATTTTAAAACTATGAGGTATTGGCAATATTGATCGAATGTAGTTATAAGCCTAAGCCACTAGACTTGAAATTATATTTAAGCCTCTAAAGTTAACAACTTATGATAAATGAAGCCCTTGGAGTTAAAACTCCCCTTCAAATTATTGTCCGTTAAGTTAAAAAAATTTCCATATAATTACCGTGACATGTTGAAGATAATTCGAAAACATTTTCTCCCCCTCGAACAAAGACCCGAATTCTATTTAAAAATCTATTGTATTTATTCGAGTGGTCGAAATTTCTTAAAAATCTGTTTGTAGTGTCGAAAACTGATTCTGATTTGATTAGAACACTTTGCAAATGGTTAACCCGAACTTGATTTTATAAGGCTAATATTTTTTTCGAGATAAAAATTCATTCGGGTTTTAACACAAATACCCAATGGCAATCTAGGTCATTTCTGACTGCAAGTCAAAGAGCATTAGTACCTAATTGTCATGTGTTTCATTCTAAGTCCTAAGGTTGAAGCCACATACCATCTAAAGTCTAAATGAGTTTAAAATTATTAACTCTCCTTTAAATCATGTTTAGTTATTGGTCAACCTTTTCCGTTTATCCTTGATTATTCAAGGTATAAAAAAAAGTCGTTTTTGATAAGAAATTATTAACCACATTTCCCCCCCCTCAATAAATGTCCCATTTTGATTTAAAGAGCTGTAGAACATTGTTTGAGGGATAGGAATTCTTTTAATAAAGATTTTTCTGATTGAGAGATTAGAGACTGATTTAGCTTTGGAAGACAACACCTTTTCTACCATGGTTAACACAAATAATTTTTGAAGAATCATAGAAGAAAAATTATTTGGTTAAAAAAAGAAGACTTCTCTTCTTTATCAAGAAATAATGTGCTGAAGCGTACATTAAATCGGGTTTGCAAGGATATAAATTAATCCATGCCCGGGAGAACTTAATCACCCGTAGTTAGGAACAACCATCTTTTTGGCGACGAGCTTTCCTCAATTTGAAAACCGGGTTGCAGTCTGAAATAACTACAAGCCATAAAGACATGTTTTGAAAGGTTTAAACTTCCGTTCGAGCTTCATTTAAAGACCCGTGTCATTATTGAATGACATTTCTAGGACCGTAAATGTTATCGATAAACGGAAGACATGTCTTGAAAAACAATTTTTGTAATTTTCTATTTTTTGAATTTTTTGTGAAATTTTCATGGTTTTATGAGATTGTATTTACACTTTGGATTAGAATATGTACATATTTACAAAGAAGTTCCAGATCCATGAGTGATCACCAGTCATATGTTTTGAGTCGCCTGAGACCAAATGTCAACGAATGAATTGTACGACCTGCATTTGAATGCAGACAAAAATGGAGAATCGGATACCTTGGATCCATTTGGTTCCAGTTCGTTAGTGCAAACACAGTCATAATCCACGGGGGCTTCACTAGTAGATGCAGTAGGCCTAGTTAAAGGGTACTGAGCTTCCAAAGGAATTATTCTACCAATGGGCTTCCATATTTTTTTAGGCACAACTTTAGGTATAGTTATCCTAGATAAAGGGCACTGCGCACCTAAAGGGAGTATTCGTCCAGTGGGCTTCCAATAATGTCCTACTCTAGTAAATAGTTTGCCTGTCGGTTTCCAAATTTGTTTGACCTGTTTTACTCTCCAAATTTGTTTGACTGGAGATTTGTTGTAAGATTTCAAGAAATGTTCAACACACTTAGCATGATTAGAGGAAATAATGCATTCATTACATGTCCGGCAAAGTGAATTAGAATTCGAATAAATTACAGTACGACTATTGCTAGTACAAGAATCAACACGATTCATTTTGCTCAATCTAGACTTATTATTCCTAGGATGTTCTTCTACTTTCTTCTTGGGTACACTCTTAACTTAGTAAGACTTATCAGTTGTGTTGCTCTTAGGCTGTGGCTTCCTAGTTGTAGTGGTTGTGCTTACGCCTATAGAAGGAACATTGGGAGCATTAGTCTTAGGAGCTGATTGATGCTGGACATGTTTTGGTGTGTTGTTTCCTGAGGTTACTAATGGTTCAGCAAAGGTAACTCCCTTTTTCTTAGTGACAGTAGCGGTAGATGAAACATTAGCTTGGTGGTTAACTATCTTAGGACATGAGGCACTAACATTTGCTAACAATTCTTGAGACCGTTTAGCGTAAACGCAGGCATAGTCCAAATTACTATCAGATGGTAATTCGCTTCTAGCCTCTTCCACTATCTCACGGAGTGTATCTAGGGTATCCTTAAGACTATTAAGATAACCATGATGAACTACGCTATTGTTTCTTTGTCGTGGAGGAATTGGTTTAACATCAACTGCATACTTTTCGAAAGTAGAGACCTTTGGTGGATTAACCTCGCCAGTGACGCATTGCGTTTTCCCTTTGAGTTGGGTCTTTAGATTCTCAATTTTGGATCGGAACAAACTTGTCTTTTCAATGGTTTTAGCACGATTTATCTTAATAGAATCAAATAACTCTTGATAATGTCGTTTAACCTTTTCATTTTCAGCTTTAAAATTTTCTAGCTCTCTTGCAAAGCTGTGACAGTTTCTGTTAAATGAAGTTTTTAAGAATCTAAAGACTTAGAATCAAAGGTGCTACGCTCATCACTCTTGTTATCCTTCAGTTGAGATATTTGAGCTTTCAACTTACGGATAGTGTTTTTGTGACTTTGAATCTGATCATCCCGCATACCGAGTTCAAAAAATACATCAAATTCAAGGGCATCCTTAGATGGCCTGGATTTGAGATTTTCAATTTTTTCTTTAAGGTGTTGGTGCTTTAATTGTAAATTAAAATGAGCAACCTCTAATTTTGAAAAATCCTTGATCATGGTGTCATGATCATCCTGTTTGATTTTTGTGAGTAGGTGGGAATTCTCAGATTCAAGATCAACCACACGTTTCATTGCAACATCATAAGCAGTGGATAAATCATGAAAACTAGATGTAGTTAATGCAGAATCAGTAACAGTATAAAACACATCCTGAGCAATACAATTAGCAATCAAATTCTCATTAGTGATAAGGAGATTTTTACGCTCAATCTCCCTATATTTTTGAGCAACTTCATACTGGTCCACTTCCGCTTCCATTTCTTCAAAAATAGCTTTCATTGCTCTGACCTTAGTAACAAGAGATTTTTGAACCCCGTCAAAATGTTCTTTGAGCAAGTTGAAAAATGGAATTACTTCCATTAAATAACAACGTTTGGTTTGTTCAAAACCCCGTCCCCCCTCAGTTATTCCCGTTGGAGTAATTCGTTTCTTACAAGTCTTTTCAAAATCCCAAAAAAGTTGAGTAATCACATATAGACCAATATTTACTTGACTTGTGGTAGGAAGCATTCGGGGGACCAGATGGTCAGGTGTATTTGGAGGATACACAGTTGCAGGTGGTAAAACTGGCAGGGCTGAGGCATTTGCCTTAAGCTCTTCGGCCTTTCGTTTTTCTAAGTCTATTGCCCAAAACACTTGTTCAGGTGTTAGTTGAGTATGTGGTGTGAAAATTACGAGGAAGTTCTCTTTGATATAGTTAGGGGGCATACAATTAATCTTCTTTTCCACACACACGGGGTTATTCAATTTCTCATGCATTTTCTTCCTAGATGCTTTAGAAGCCACTATTTCTTCCTCTGATGTTCTGACTTTCATGGGGTCATGGTCTATCTTAACTATTTCAGTGCCATCATAAAGCGCTGGTTGAGCACCTTTGGCTTTATTATGACAAGAAGGGTTCTTTGCACCTATGGCGATGCCAGAGTACAGGTCACTCAAATTTTTAGGTCTTAGCATCATGTGAACAGTTTGAATGAATTGATCTTGTGCGTGTAACTTGTTTTCAAGTTTATTCTTTAACTTTATCAGGTTTGAAAAATCATTTAAAAGTTGAGTCTCTCTTTGTTTAAAAGTCTGCTATAAAGTATTTACATTTTCTTGAATAGCTGTTTGACTTTTTAAAGAGTGATTAAGCTGAAGCTTGACAGAATGTAACTCCTGTTTTAATTTTTCTTCCATTTGATTACGACTTTGAATAAATGTACGCATTTGATCATCCATTCTCTGTTCCCGTTCAGTAAGTTCAAACTTAGCACGTTGTTCATATATGGCTACTTGTTCCTTATATATGGCTAGTTCAGTTACTAACGGTTCATGGGTAGTGTGCACATTATCATCAATCAACACATATGCATTATTTGGAGCATAAGATGCATCACTTGGTACAACAGAAACATCATTGGATGTCATATATTGTTCATATGGGATAACATTACTATTACCCATATCAGCATTATCTGAATCAATGACCGTTGACTGTTGTACTTTGTTAGGAATCTCATACTCCACCTGATCTTCATTATTAGTAACTATAGTATATGTCAGATCAGGTACCTCAGATAATAGTGATGCATTAAATGAGCCAGCTTGTAGATTTGCTGGCCCTACTAAGGATAAATTGGCCATGAATATAGACTAAGTATTTGGTTCATCATCAACATCTGAGTCAAAAGCATCACATTCATCTACCTGGAAGACGTTGTCCTCATTCAGAGCCATATCCTGGACAGGTTGATTATCCACATCTGCATCAAAGGTGTTGGCTTGTTCACCAGCCAGAAAGAGTAGTTCTTCTTCTTCCAGAACAACACCATTCTCTTGGGCTTGCATCAACAGCATCTTGTCCTTGAAGTAATCAGAATTCTATGGACGCTTTAGCTGTGTACAGTTTCGTGCAATATGCCCTATCCCATTGCAGTTGTAGCACTTAATCGGTTTACCCTGACCTGCATTACCATTCCCAGTTCTGTTCTGCATCCCCCCAAAACCAGCTGCACTATTTCCCTGAGCAAAGTTCCTCTGATTCTGATTCTGTCGGCCTTGAACATTCTGTACCACGATCTGTCCATCTTGAATAGTTGCTTGGTTTCAGGTGTTAGATGAGGTTCGAAGTTGGATGTTTGTTTGTGGAAGGGTTGCTCTGAATGATTGGGTAAGTAGTGCAAATTGTTTAATGAGGGTGTTAAGGATTTCATCAGCTTGTGTGTATCCGGTGTCAAGTGATGATGATTCAGCAAGTTGGGAATGTGGTAATGATAGATTGGATGGTTGAGAGTAGTGTTGCACACTTGAGACAAGAGCTAGAGGATCATTAGTGATTGGAGTAATTTTATCGATGATCAGACAATCCTGTGCAACATGCTTCTCATGTTGTTTCAAGTATGCGTACTGCTGTTCATGGTTTGTTTCTTTCAACCCTTTGTTTAGCTTAACTGCTGTAACAAACCTATCCCATTCAGGTAACATGTTGTTGACAAATTTGGAGTTAAGTTGAATGTTGGGCATAGTCATCCTGATATTCCTCATGTCATTAACAAGCTTGTGGAACCAGACATAGTACTCATTGATGTTTTCACCTAGAAGCATCTTGAATCGTTCAAATTCATCATACAACTGAGATTCCCTATCTTCTTTGGTGAGCTCAGAGCCTGCAAGAAGCATTTTGACATTGTCCCATATTGCTTTTGCTTTAATGTTGTGATTGATGAGCTTGTAGATGTCTTTTGGTAGACCTTGAAGTATGATGTTGGTAGCACGGACATCGGCATCGAATCGTTTCTTTTCATTGTCATCCAGGTCATCATAAGTCCGAGGCCATACTGGTCCGAGAAGAACACCACCTTCAGGTGTGGTTCCAAGTGTGGACCTAGTCGTTCCCATGTCAAACGGTCCTTGATCAATTAACTGAAGAATGTACACTCCATTTTCCTTCCCTTTACAATACAAACGGATTCATTGTGACCATGATTCGTAATCAGTCCTATCAAGCATAAGAGGGCAGGTATCGGAACCGGCCGCTTGAATATCATCAGAAGTGCTTGACATGATTGATTGTTTGCTTGTGTTATGATAAAAGTTGGATCAGTACAATGATTAATGATTGTGTGTTAAAGAGATGATTGTTTGTTGGTATAAGTGAAGTGTTGTTTGATTGTGATTTGGTTTGGTTTAATTAAGTTTGTGAATTGTAATACACAAGTCTCAGTTTTGAAATTAAGACAAAACGCAAAGATTGGTCTTAGACAAAACGCAGTCAAAGGTTTTAGACAAAACGCAATTAAGAACAAAATTTGTCAGAACTTCCTTCAAACAAAACGCAATAATGGTCTTCAGCTTAAGACAAAACGCATGACACAAAACGCAGTTATGTGGAGACAAAATGCAATCACTTGTCTTTGGACAAAACGTAGCTGACTTTGAGACAAAACGCAATCAAGTGTGTATTTGGACAGAGTATCCCCTAGACAAAACGCAATGGGGTCTTCAACTTGATACAAAACGCAGTCCACAAAACGCAGAACCAAAAAGCAGAACCAAAATGCAACTGTTGTACTTCACTAAAAGATAAACCGCATTGTACTTTTTCTCTGACAAAACGCAACTAAGAAACTTCCAGTGAGACAAAACGCAATCAAGAAATACGAACTTTTTCACCTAAAAACACCTAAAAATCACCCTTTTGAACGTTTTTACTTGGTTTCTTTTGCACAACTTGATCCTAGAAGGTTATTACAACAATAAAAACACTCACTTTAACACCACAAACGTGAGAATCAAAGAAAGCCAATGTAAAGACCATAAACCTTCAAAAACCAAATTTTTGATCTAATCTAACCAAGGAAACGCACACACAATCAATGTAATCATCCCATGTACTCTGATACCAATTGTAGTATATTGGTTTATCACAACACACGAATGGATTAGAGTTTAGCCGAATTCTTAGAGAGAGAAAGGTGGAGGTTCTAGTAAGAGAAACACCTTAAGTGTGTGTTTTATTGAAATGAACACTCAACCCCTTCCCATGGCTGGAAAAAGGCGTTTATACAAAAGTTATCATGCCACTTTGGGCTATGGCATGGGCTTACAAGTGGGTACAAGACCCGGCCCAGTACCATAAGTCTTACACTAACGATTAGACTACGAGCTATGCTATTCTAGATAAAATGTGGGGTGACCAAGTCTTTTTCTTAATCCTAACAGCTTCCATAAAATATAAAAATACAAAAAGAATCTTCCCTCAACCTTAGATATATGTTAAATTCTGTTTGAACCTTTCCAACCTATTCTCCTAGAGAACGATAACAACCCCCGAGTCTTGCCTTACTACACTACAACGGTTAGGTGCTCTGCCTAGGGAGATGTAAAACTCTTTGTGGTTTATGATGATCGCATCAAGTTTTTGGCGTCATTTCCTGGGGAATAGTTAGTTTTCGAGCTTTATCTAGCTTAGGTCTTATATGCATGATTTGTGTTTTTAATGTTTTTGTTATATGCGATAAAAAAAGTTAAGACTCGCATAAATTTTTCAATAATTAAATTTGATCAAACTTATTAAAAGTACCGTATGTAGAATGAAAAATAACTTATACCGCACGAATAATAACTAGTAGATATTAAAGATGTCGCATAAAAATATTAGTTTTGCTAATTTTATGGATATTTTAATTTTCGAAGCCGAAGGGCCTATTTTTAAGTTATGACACAAGGCCTTAAAATTCCACGGGATGGGCCTGACCATCTCAATTAAAGATACCCGGCTTAATACCCTTGCCTTATCATGCAAGGACTAACTTATAAATGTGCTTATATGACTTACGTTTGTATCTAAAATGGGTCGATTCTAACCTATTTTTAACATGTTTTTGTGTAGGAATCTTAAAGGAGAATAAGTTTAGAAATAGTTTCTTTATGTCTCCTTATCTGATTGTTGTAAAAAGAAATATTCTCTCTTAATTGGTATGTTTTCAGTTGTGCTACACTATCATTTTCCCAAATGAATACCTTATAAATAATGATCCGCACCTTTGATTTTTTAGTCTCCAAACTTGAAAAACCAATAATATTATACTTTATGTGTATATTTAGAATAAGTTTTTCACCATCAAGACCCACTAATGGCTAATCAAGAAACAAAAGTAAAGTATGTTTGTTTTTAATTTCAACATGTGGCTGATGTGATGTCTTACCAATTACCATTGTGGTTTGGAGCTTGTACGGATGAGTAAAGTCAAGAGCATCTTGTGATCTGATTGAATACTAAAGGCAAATCTTGAGAAGACGTCAACTTCATCAAACACCACCTGTTTTTCTTAGGTTATTCAAAGGCAATGCACAATAACACGACTTCACAGTAAAGTTAATGGTGTCTTTTTCACTTAGATTTATGTTCAAGTAGTTAATTGTCTTTTTTGAGCAAAAGTAGTTAATTTTTCGCTTGTGCGTTTTCATATGTATCAATGGAAACTCAGTTGTAAACTTGTAATCTCATTAATTCTTCTTGATTCGGATTAATACAATGTTCATTTCACCAAAAAGATTTGAGGACTGGAATTATGTCATAAAATGTTTTTTTTATTTTTTTATCAACGTAGAGCCATGTTATTAACTAAAACCGGGCTCTATAACATTGAATAGAGCCCATTTTTGAAACCGGGCTCTATTTGTTTTTCGAATAGAGTCCCCTTCTTTTTGAGCCCGTATGCAAAACCAGGATTTATGACTATTTCCAACCGGGCTCTATGCCCATTTTGTAGTAGTGTATGTTCATTTAAGGTTCGTTTAGCTTTTTAATGAACAAACATAACGAACATAAACAACTCATTTTTTTAATAAATAAACATGAACAAGAAAATTCGTCCGTTTAAACGTTCGTGTTCGTTTATTTGTCCGGTCAAATATAAATGAACGAACATGAACAAAGCTCCATTTGTGTTTTTCTGGTTCGTTTACATCCGATTTCCTGTTCCAAGTAAAATGAGGTATTGTTGTTGTTGGTGCTAGTGATGTTGTTGTGTACTAAGTTGTAATTGTAAAAAGTATTGGGATCAAAATCAAATTATACACTTTGAGTTAATATGACTATTTATATTGGTTTATTTTGATACCAGACTTTATTTGGATATCAAAGAACCAATCTTTATTTTGATCTAATAGACGGGATTAAACTCAAAACCCATTTAAACACATGACGGGTAGCCGAATTTCCATCTTAGAAAATTACACGTTCAAATATTCAAGAATCAGGGTGTTCTAAGAATTTAACATTTCAAATCATTTGAATACCTGAAGATAAAATACACACAAGTTTTCAAACATATAAGAAACTCCTGACACTATACAAGTCAGTGTCCATATCCAATTCATAAATGTTGTAAGAGCCAAAGTCCGTGCTCCTTGAAGCGGCAAAACCTCAACATTTACATAGGTGGTTTATCTTTATTCATGCTCATGCTAATCACTTTTTCAAAGAAATTAACCATTGAGAAGTAAAGATTTCATCCTCCTTTTCAGCAGGTTTCAAGCACATCCTTAGGATGATATGTAAATACATGTGCTTCAGTCCTCTGAACGTTCAACTTTCCAGATTAAACTGAGCTACCAAGTTTCCTTAGTAGGGAGTTGGGTGTCCTAGCATTCAGCGACTTAGTTGGACTTTAATCCATCCTTTCAGCAGACTTTATAACCAAGTCTCTAGCTAGTCCTTTAGTCAAGTGATCAGCTAAGTTTTGTTGAGACCTCACAAACTCTATGTTAATACAAATAATGTCTAAAAACGTTATTTATATTTTTTGACCTCTCAATGTTTTGATAATAACAAAATATGAAAACGTTTACGATAAAATTAAACGTTTATAAATTACTTATCATAAAATTCTATTTCTAAAATTAATCACTTAAGGTATGGATAAACAAATCATTAAACATGATTAGTGATTAAAAAAATATTTTTCCTAAACCTTACATTTATACAAATGTGTTTTTATAAAAATATAAAAACAAAATATTTATTTATTAAAAGAAATGTTTTAATTAAAAAACAAAATTGAAATTTCAAATTTTCCCCCTAAATCAAGGTTCATATAACGAACACAAAAACCTTCACCACAAAAGGACAAAAAAGGGAGCGGAGTCTAGTGGCGGTCCCCTTTTAGGCCTGGCGGCCCCCTTATATATAAGGGACCGCCACCAGCAAGGTCATTTTTTGTCCCCTATAAATATTGGGTCACCCCTAACCACTAGTCAAAAAAACTGAAAAACAGAACCCTTACCTCGAAATTTTCTCAGATCCATTTTTCTCTCTTCTTTCTTTCTTTCTAAAACACATATCTTGATCACTAACATACATTGATCTTGTTTCAAGTGATTAATTCTTTCTTCCTCCATTCTTTTTCTTCTTCTTTTTCTAATCAAGTGCAAGAGAAGAACAATCGTATTCTTCTATATACAAATTGTTATCAAGTGATCTCTCTCTTCCTCCTCAAGATCACAAATCTTCATTACAAATATTTAGTGTTGTTGTGTAAATTAGATTGTGTGTAAATTATGTATTGGTGTGATTTGGATTGTGTGTCAATCCAAGGGTATATATATCTTGTGAGTATGTAAAGACTTAGTGAAGTCTTAGATTGGTTCTAGCTAAGATTAGGACTCGACATCTAGCTTAGTGTCCAAAAACAATGTAAACGACGTGTAAACGGTTTTCTCCGTCTAAATAGAGCTTTGTTGGACATAGTGAAATCACAGTGGAGTACTCGGGAGTGGAGTAGGAACGAAGAGGTGCCTTCGTAGTGAAACCACTATAAATCTTGGTGTACCTTGTTTGATCCGTTTCTTTTCCTTAATCGCTCATATCACTTATATTATTATTGTTAATTTAGTTCATTACATTAGATATTTTTGTTGTGATTCATATTGTATGATTGTTTTACATATAACTCAGAAACAAACCATTTATAAGCAAAGAAATTTTAAACCGGTCAATTAAACCAGATAAACTATTTAATCAAAAAAAACCCCCTAAACCCAACGACTGAAAAAAAAACGCCACGCACAAACACAAAACCCTCCGAACGAAGCACCCAACCACACCCCACAAAAACCGCCACAATTCTAGTTTCCATAATTGGTATCAGAGCAAGGTCCACTCAAGATTTTAAAATAGATATGTATTTTAAAAAGCTTTGGATCGATCTATGGATTCCGATAAATCCATCTAGAAGGGCAATTTATGCAAAGGGAAGAGAGAAAAGAAAGGCGAAGAATGAAAAGAGCGCCGTACAGTATTCGTACGAATTGTTGGAATTGTTTATTAATATGGAGTGGGGCCCACCACTTTATGTAAAGCGATAGTTTTATCTATTGGAAAAATAGATCGAGGACATATATAAATCAAAAGATCTAAGAACTTTGGCATGTTTAATACCAATGGTGAATTTCAACCCATTATTCAAAATCCAAACCAAAACTTGAAGAGGTAGTCCCTTTTGAAAAACAACTGATGATCAATAAAAGAAGGCTTGCGAAAAAATAATAAAGCCAAAATGGATTTATTTTACAATGCTTTGCCTAGAAAAAACAAGAACAAATTTTCAGTGTAATACGCCAAAAGAAAAATTTGGAAAACAATGTTAATCACCCATCAAGGTAATAGCCAAGTCAAAATAATAAGATTGAAAAGAACCTTTTTGTTCAACAATAGGAACAATTTCGTCATTTCCGGAAGACGAATCATAAGATAGTGCTTTTGCTAAGATTATTATACAATGTATTACTAGTCTTAAAGCTTTGTTTGATGAAGGATAGGTCTCTAGTAGAACTACGTAAGAAAGTTTCTAGGGCTCTACAACATCCTAAATAGAGAGCAAAGGTCAACGGCCTTGAAGAGTAAAAAGACTTAACATCCACATCTCTTGATGAGCTCATTGAAACCTCCAAAGTCCATGAGAAGATTCATCTAAAAAAGATTCCGAAATATCAAAGCAAAAGTTTAAAAATAAATCTCTTGCTTTTTAAGGCCTAAGAAAGAAACTAGTGATGAAGAGTGTTCGACTTCCGTGTAGTGAAGACGAAGAGTAACGCCATGGCTGTAATAGACTTCAAGAAGTTCTTTAAAAGAAGTAGGTAGATTCATAAGACAACATCGTGAACGACAAAAGAACCTTTTCAAGAAGCCGAGACGACAATACGGCAAAAGTGAAGACGGAAGTGCTTAAGATGCGGAGATCCAAAACATCTTATTGGAGAATGTCCCAAAGCCAACCGAGAGACACGAACCAAAGAGCATTTTGTTAGAGGTTCTTGCTTGGAGCGATAAGCGGTGAAGAAGATGATGAAAAGTTCCAATACAGACATGTCATGTAGCTCAAGCATGCTCATAGACAAGCGGTACCCGTGGTGGACAATCATAACCATAATGAGCGTCGTTCCCACATAACTCGCATGAGTATGATTCGTACTGGGGTTGTGGAGGGTGGGTGAAAACGTTTGGGAGATCATTGAAAGCGTTTGGATTAGGAGCATCAATGGATGAATTTTCATCTCTTGAAGCGCAAACCCAACAAAATCCTTCTCTAAGTCCATATCCACACCACTTGCAAGTACACCGTTGACAACGTACACCATCTTCTACGGATCTTCACACCCAAAACAATGAAATTGGTCAAACGAAGATGTTTAGGGTTTTGAAGGTGGGTAGAAAAAATCGGGTGTTTCATCATTTGAAATGGAATCGGGGTTACAGACAAACTCGTCTCTGAAATTTACATTGGTACAATGCCGACAATTTCCACCGTTAAACGGACCTCCACACCACGAGCACCTTGAAAACCAAGACATGCTGAAGAATTATCGGAAAAGAAGGTAAAGATAATAATAATTAAACGAATAAGAGGATAAAGAAGAATATTTATAGATTTTTCAAATAATACATAGGGAAAAGAAATAATAAAAAATAAGAAAGAAAAATATTTTTGGTAACCGAAAGTCAAAGGTGTACGGTAGCTCTCTAGAAAACGCACAAAGAAGCGGAGGAGCGGGTAAGCGCGAAGCATTTTAAAAACCGTCTCCTTTCGGGTCGAAGTTCGTAGGATCGACCCTCCTTATACATCTCTTATAGTTTGTTAACTAAAGATGAGCCGAAACGACAATTAAAAAACGGTCATTTTTATTATTTAAATATAAAAGGAAAATAGAAAAGAAAATAGAATAGAAAAATATTTTTGGGTTTTTATATAAAACGAAAACTTTCACGGGGAAAGGATCTTCAAAGCTCGAACACGAACAATCCCATAAAAATCGCTACACCTCTCCCCGGCAGCGGCACTATTTTTGATATTCCACAAAAATCCCTCAATAATATATATATATATATATGTGTGTGTGTGTGTGTGTGTGTGTGTGTGTGTGTGTATATATATATATATATATATACACACACACACACACACATAGGCAAAGTATCATACAAATTATTCTTAGGAAAGAATAATGAGTAATCAACACGGGTATTGTTCTCCTCGATGAGAGGTGAATGGAAATTCACGTTTATATCGTAATTTGAGCTTGATTATCATTTAAGTTTTGGTTTTGAATTCTAAATCTAATAACGCAAAGGGGAAAACATATAAAGGCACGCTAAACTAGAAATTAAATCAATTTTAAAAACCTAACAACATTTAAAAGCAATTAAAAACTAATTAAAAACTAAAATAAACTAACTAATTAACTAAAAGTGACAAATTAAAACTCTAAAAACTCAAAATGCAATTTTCTAAGCTAAAATGCATTAAACTATTTTTTAAAACATAGAAATTATTTTTTTGAATGTTTAACCTATTTAAAACTATTTTTAAACTAAATAATACTAAAAATTAAATTTAAAATACTAAACTTAATCCTAAAACTTTGAGAAAATTTATAAAAATACTAGTTACTATTCCTAAAGTTTATAAAGACAAACAAGTCAAAACGCTTAAGCCAATAAGCTGGGAAAAATCAAATAAGCAGAATAAGCTAAAACTAAAGAGAGTATAACAATTAAATAAAGCAAATGTCTTATGAAAAAGACCCAAGGGCGCGTTGGTAAAGGTGTTGGTGTGTTAAGGGGGAGGTCACAAGTTCGAGTCCTGTGACCTACCTTTTTGTGAATTTTTTTTCTTTTTGAAACAGTTATAGAATAAGTAAAAATAAGCAACTTTTATAAAAGGACTTAATACTAAAACTTAATGATAAGCAAGAAAAAAAAGCACAATCAAAAGATGACAGTTAGCTTATTTAAGACTAAATGACTTATAACTAAACTGTTTGGTATTTAGACTAATTAAGCAAAAGGAAAACTAATAAGCTAACAACAAACCTTAAGCTAAACCTAATAAGCACTAAAACTTGAAATAAGCAAACCAAATAAGCTGAAAATCAACTGAAAGCTTTTAAGTCAGTTTGACATAAAAACCACTTTTAAAAGACTTTTGACACATTTTAAGCTAAAATTTTAGAAAATAACCTAAAACAGATTGAGACTTATATTTCAAAAACACAATAAAGCTAAACTTAAGAAAATTAGGCATACTACACTAGTGTTTTTGGCTTTTTGAAAATTAAGAGACTCTTGAAAACTAAGACTTAATAAGCAAACTAAAAAGCTAAAGGCCTAAACAGATTAAGAACACATTTTAATAAGCCAAATCAAGCAAAAATTCACCTAATCTAAGTAAGGAAATGATCCTCAAATGATCTGCAACTAAGGAATTTTAAAGAACAAAGATAAACTTGAATGACTTTTGGCTCAAAATCTTAACAGAATATACATAAGACTTATGACTTTTAAACAGATGCAAATTAATACTCATGGACCTCACTATGATCACAAAAACCATGCCTTAAGAATAAATTCTCAAATAAGCAGTTTGAGAACCTAATTGAAATGACAGCCTTGAAAAAATGAAAAAAATAAAACTACTAAACTTGTTTTAAGCTTAAGAAAACTAGTTATAGGACTTAATTAGAGCTTATTAAGACTGATTTGAAACCCAAAAATCTATACAAGCAGTCTTAACTATGTTAAGACTGCTTGTGCCAAACACCCCTTTAAAACCTTAAAAACCAATTTTAAGCCAAATAGATCTGAATAAGCTTTAAAAGATGAAAACAAATTAAGCACTAACAATATTAAGGACATATAAGCAATAAAAAGCATAGAATAAGCAGTGAATAAGCAAATAATAAGATGAGATAAGCATAAACAGTATTTAAGCTAGAAATAGAGTAAAAGAAGTGTACCTTGATCCTAGCTCGAACAAGGATAAAAAAATGCTCAAAAGAGCTTATCTACAAGCTTCATCTTATTAGAGATAAGCTGGTACAGTACCTATAAGCCCATCCAAATCTGGCTTATCATCCATAAAGCTCAAAACCATCATACTTAACCAATTGACTTGAAAGTGAACAAACAAGGTCAAATAAGCTTTTAGGAGCTTATTTGAGTTTTAAGAAGACTTGAGAAAATATTTTAGCTTATTAAGAAATTTGGGTAAAGTGCATAAGCAAGAGCTGTATTTAAATAACACAAATGACTTAAACTGAAAATTACTTTTTATTAATAAAAAGAGAATTACATTAAGCTGAATTTCATTACAATAAGCATAAAATAAGCTAAAAAAATTAAGCTATACTACTCTACACTACTCCTACACTAGATGGATTATACTGTGTGATTTCTTCTTCTATTTATAGCAGGAAAAGGAAGCTTCTAGGCCATTGAGACGCTCCCCAATCTATCAATCCTAGCCTTTGATCAAAATCATTATTCAAATCCCATCTTTTCACCCGTTGGATTGCTTACACGTCCTTTCTACTAATCAAATTACTTGGGATTGCCAGCGTGGCTAAATGAGTGTGTCAGATGTGTCGGGTCAGGCTTTTAGAAGCTCATAAACTTGTGGATGAGAAGAAATTTACCCTGTGTTTGTTGTTGCTCTGTGTAAAAGTGAGGGAAATGAAAAAGATATACAGTAACATTTGACGGGTTTGATATTACTTTGACTTGGATCATTGACCTGGTTTGGTTTGGGCTTGACATTTCATTCTTGGGCCAGGAATAGGTTAATGGGTAGCGGTTAAGCGTATCTTCTGATACATTAAAGGCACTACGCACTTAGGATTATGGTATCCTAAGGGGACTGGCATAGAAACCATAGTATATGTCGACTTTGATCATGTGGGAGAGTATGTGGACCGAAAGAGCACTAGCGGTATTTGTACGTTCATGGGATGTTGTTTGACATCTTAGTTCTCGAAGAAATAAACCGCTCATGCTATATCCACTACCGAAGCCAAATACATAAGCGCTGGAAAGGCATGTCAACAAGAACTATGGATGAAACAAGCTCTCATCGACTATGACGTACGATTCGACGACGTTCCTATCATGTGCGACAACAAGGGTGCAATTGACCTTAGCAAAAACCCGGTGCAACATTCTCGTACCAAACACATCGAAATTCGTCACCACTTTCTCCGTGATAATGTCCAAGAAGGAAATATCTTAATCAAAAAAGTACCATCCGTCGACAATATTGCCGACATTCTCACTAAACCTCTTAAACGTAAATCGTTTAACTATCTACGTCTTGGTTTAGGAATTATGGAACACATTCCATAAATCATATTAAGTACGCTTCTCATTATTCTGTTTCAATTCTAGTCCATGTTCCATTTTTGTGTCGTGACAACTTAAATACTTCATCCGAAGTACTTTAAGCATGTTTAATTCGCAAAACGAAAATTAAATTGTCACTCCTCTTCGTTAAATTTTTGTCACAAATAAGTTCAAAATTACTGCCTGAGGCCGGGCCCTATATAGGCGTCCCCCCCAATATATTTAGGACCGCCAGGAGATATGGGACCGCCATCAAGAAGATGAAAATATGACCACCTGAAACAAAATTTTCTCAAAACACAAAAACAAACACCCTCTTACCTGCTGCCATTGACGACCACGAACCCAAATCCACCAACACTCAAAATCAACCACTAAAACTTAAATTGAAGATCAAATCACCAATAATCATTTCTAACATCACAAAGATCATCAATTGTAAGACATTTCACTTATTTTCTTTCAATTTGAGTCTAGGGTTCATGATGAACACCAAAAATTGAAATTGGGCATTTTTCAATTTTTTTTCAATTTTGTTCAATTGAAACTACTAGGATACAATATGCTTCCCGTAGACATAGGATTTGCATACATTGATAAGGTTTATTGAAAAAGTATTTTTGAACCAAAACCCCAATTTCATTTTGCAAATCACTCACGTTAGGAACACAATAAAATTGTTGTTTTGCATTGTTAATACAACCCAAAATTTTTTTCAAACACATGCATAATGATCTCATCAACAAATTTCGAGATACATAATTCATATGTATTTTTCAACTTGTTTGGTTGAGCAAAATCAAACTAAGGAGCGTCTGGGTTAACTTTTTAGGATTTTATATTTAGGTCAAGTTAACCATAACTCCACATTTGTTGCATATAGGCACACACTAGACATCTTGTTAAGTAAAGGATCCTGACTAAAATTATCCTCTTTTAATTATAGGTGAAATGAATTTGGAAGATGAATTACGGTACACTAAATCATACATCCCAACAATCTTTGATGAAAACTATATTCCTGATATCTTAAAACTCATGTTAGAAACACAAAAAGTGTCGGTCACTTCCAAGTTGTAATAGGTCTTAGCTCGTAGATTGTATTAAGTAAAGTATAGAAGCTAATCCAGCCCAAGGCCCATGGGAAGCCCATCATAGCCCATGGGCCGGCCACCTTGTAAGTATATAAACCCTCTCCTAGCCTTGGAGAGGGGTTGGTCATTCTATTTTTCCACATTCCATCTTAATAAACTTCATCCATTTCCATCCATTCTCTCTCTCTAACATCACAACTCACATCTCACTCTTGTTCTTGGTAGATCATTAGATTACACGTTTCTTCAATTGGTATCAAGAGCCATGGAGTGGTGTGTTTAGTTTTTGTGTTTGTCTTGTGATTTGTGTTCAAAATCCTTATAAAGAACAAAATTTTTGATTTAAATTTTTTGGCTTAAAAACCTTAAAGTTTTCATTTTTTCTGTTCCTATAGGGTTGGTAACACTAGTTGTACAAGAATTTTTGCCAAAAACCATTCAAAAATGTATCTTTTTGAGTTTCGTAGTAGTTGGAACCGAACGAGTGAACCGAACGAGTAAACCGAACGAGTGAACCAAACGAGTTTGTTTAGTTGGAACCGAACGAGTGAACCGAACTAGTGAACCGAATGAGTAAACCGAACGAGTGAACCGAACAAGAGGAACCGAACTAGTGACAACCGAACTAGAATTTTTTTTAATTTATACGGTTCTTTCTGTGACTTGTAAAATCCCGTGAAACATTTACTTGTCTTCCCGGTTTTGTCGAGAATTGTAAAATCCCGTGTAGTTTTTAAAGATTTATTTCAAGACTCAACAAACACATAACCAAACACAATTTCTTTCCACCACTGATCGATCGATTTGTAATCTTTTTGATACCACAATTATCAATGACGACTCTTGCCGATAAGTCACTTCTTTCAGGAGGAGACAACAAACCACCTATGCTTGAAAAACACTTGTATGATTCTTGTAAGAGCCGAATGGAACTTTATATGTTGAATAGACCACATGGAAGAATGATTCTTGCCTCTGTTGAAAAAGGACCACTCGTTTGGCC
>BQNB010105690.1:4122-23549 GCA_026074375.1 Tanacetum coccineum
TTTCAATGGCTTAAAATAAATTTTATTTCCGACTTGACTTAACTTTGTGGTATATTTGGTATATTTGTAAAAAATATTATTATTGGTAGCCCTGGTTCACCTAAAAGGTATAAAAAAGTACAATATCCACTCATTTTAACTTTTTATTTAAATTACAACACAGTTTTTTTTCAGTTTATGTTTTGTGTTTTCTGTCAGTTAATTCTTTTAACTTGTCATACTTTATATATTTTGTACCGCACAGTCCGTTTTCACAGATTTATAACAAAAGCAAAATTATAAAAAAAACAAAAAAAAAACGCAAAAACATAAAGGGCACAAATTATGTTTTAGAAGGAGTCTTAAAAACCTATCCCTTTGTAAAATTGTGATTTTTTTAATGTCAAATTACGCTTCTAAATCTATTTTTCTACCGTTTTCCGTGATTTATATCACTTCATTTGTGAATCCTAAGACCATACTACAAAACATGACATGTAGGGATGGCAACGGGGGGGGTTTGGGGGGGGGGCGACCATCCCCATCCCCAAACCCGCTTACTAAAGTTATCCTCAAACCCGCCCCGATCCTAGTCGGGGATTTAATCGGGGCATCCCGTTGGGGCGTGATGCTCCCCCAAACCCGCCCCATATTAATCGGGGATCTTATCGGGGTGTCATCTTTGTGTGCAATTCTCGACCGAAGCCGCACCATTTCATATTTATTATTATTTTTAGACTGTTAGCAATAACTTGAAGAATCAAAAACTTATTAATAATCAATTACAAACAAGGTTTATTAAGTTTTCACGATAATATCATACATGTATAATTATAAATTACACTATAAAAAGTTACAACTTAAAAATATGACATTAAACAAGTTTCTATAATAACAATTTGGCAATATTATAAAGATAAAAAATTAACAATATTTGAGAAGTATTTTTTTATTACGTAAATAGTAACAAAATACTATATAAATATACATATATTTTAATATGTGTGTATATTAATCGGGGGGGGCGGGGAGGGGATGTTATTCCCCACTTTTGCCCCAAACTCGATTAAAAATCCCCGTTTAAGCCCCAAACCCGCCCCGTAACCCAACAAGCTTGCCCCGCCCCGCCCCAATTATTTCAGGTTTCGAGTTTCCTCGTCGGGTTCGGGTTTTTTTGCCATCCCTAATGACATGACTACCCGATACACAATATACAATTATTTTTTCTCTAATTTTCATCTTTTCCAAGTACAATCTCATCTTTAATCATTTTATCAATTTTTTTACAATTCAATGCCCTTTATCCTAAATTTAATTTTTTAGGATCTTTCTTCAGTTTTCTAATTCATCACGGATTTCACACTATTGTGATGATTGGCAAGTGTTTGTTTATGTATATTCATGTTTCGTTTAATTTCTTCATATCCTTGCAGTATACAACATATTGCGAAGGTATTACGATATACTACGATTATATAAGACTTTATTAGGCGATCGAAAAGACATTGTTTCAATGGTGGGCTCCCAGATTAGTCCAGCCCAAATCCCGGGTGGTCTGACCCGTATCTTTTTTATATATATTGATTATTTCACACACACACACACTCACTCAAATCTTCTGGAGTACACTATGTACTCTCTCTAACTCTTCACCAAAAATCGCGATTGTCGCTTCTTTATTTTTGGGATTCTTTTGGTATTCGAGATTTGCTGATACTTGATGGACATACAAATGTCAGGGTTTCAATTTTTGTGTTTGATTGGTGCTGGAATTTTTTTGGGCGGAGGTGTGGCTTGTGTTTATGGAATTCTTTGTTTTTTTACCATAATTATTAGGCTGGTTTACAATAACTTGGAGTTATTGGTGATGGATGTTTAGATTTTGGCAGGGCAATCTCACTGGGGTTGTGGTTGCAGCCATGTCTTGTAGTTGGCTTTCTTTGTGGTTTATATTGAACTTGATTTAAGGTTTTGGGGGCATGCAGCCATGTCCTGTATTTGGTTTTGTTTGTAGTTTTATGTTGAACTTGACTTATTGGTGATAGATGTTTGGATTTTCTCGGGGCAATCTCACTGGGGTTGTGGTTGCTGCCATACCCTGTATTTGGTTTTCTTTGTGGTTTATATTGAACTTGACTTAAGGTTTTGGGGATATTATATATAACTTGACTTAAGAATTTTGCGCCATACTTTGTTAGCACTGATATTTTGGCGGGACAACCTTTGACGGATTATGGTTGCAGCTAAATATCAGTGTGTTGTTTTGTCGTTGTAGATGATTTACAATGAGTTCTTAAATAAGTAAATGGAATAAAAAATTGTATTTGGTAGTCTTGCCGATACCGGTATCTTAGCGGGGTAGCTTGACCTAGGTTAGGATTGCAGCCATGGCTGGTATTTGGTTTCTGATTTTATATTTATGGGCCTGAGCTTATGTGTGTCTATGGACCAGTGTCATTGCTTTGTGAACACTGGTATCTTGGCGAGGAAACCTTTTACAGATTATTTTGACGTTGTATTCTCAAACCAATTATAATTGTAGATGATTTACAATGGGTTGTTAAATAAGTATAAGGAAGAAAAAAATGTGTCTTACCAATATCGGTATCTTTGCGGGGCAGCCTCACCTGGGTTAGGATTGCAGCTATGGCCGGTATTTGGTCTGGGCTTTTACATTTATCGACCTAAGCTTTAAGTGTGTCTATGGACCAGTGTCATTATCTTTGTGTGTATGCACACGTATGCGTGTATATGTGTGTGAAAGAATTGATATGCAAAATGTGACTCCTGTAAACAAGCGGGGTCGGAATGGTGTCGTTTCAATCGCCTAATGTAGCTTATATAATTAATGGTATTGATGAAACATGAGTGCCTCTGTATTTGATGGATATGTTATGGGTATCTTGGCGGGGCACCTAGAAACACGTTATGGTTGCAATTGTGCCTTTTTGGTATCGTTTCTGTTGTACCATATTTCATCCCCATGTTTGTATACATGTGTTAAGGAAATGATGGTAAGTGTTTGCGTTTATATGTTTGTTTGCAATAATACGCCAATACGTCTTGGGGAGGCAACCTTACTTAGTTTGGGGTTGCAGCCACAACTGATATTTGCTTTTGCTTTTACATTTGCAGACCTGAGCCTTTTCTTGCCTTATACTTACGCGTAACAGTTTCTTTGTACACATACGAATTATTCTCCATATTTGTACCATGTATCTTATTTTCGGTTGTTCGGTATTCGATTCTGAAAAAAGATACATTGTACAAATGTAGATCATGTGTCGTCCATCTTTTTTATGTGTCGAATACTGATCGGTGCTGACTTCGGTTAAGTCAACGAGTTTAGGTGTGAAATGTGAGAAATATGTTTCACTGGTCTTACATGTTTTAGCGTTTGGAGTGTGGTATGTGATGGTTCTCATTTCTGCAAAAGCCAATGTCGACTTCTAGCTAGGGCGATGATGATTATTTTATGCATTTAGTTTTTACAAAGTGTCATTTTTCGACGCATGTCTCTTGGCAGGGCGGTCACCCCTGGGTTGTAGTTGCAGCCATGGATGGCGTTCGGTACCACATTTTTGTTTGTAGAGCTGAGCCTAGATTTACCATACTTTGATGTCAAATTGTACATCAGTTTGTATCAATCTATAACTGCTTCAATGGTTAGTATACAATCCCAAAAAAGATACATGGTACATATGCGGATTGTGTGCCGTCTATCTTTTTTTGGGTTGTATATTGGTCAATGATAAGTTCGGTTAGAGCTAGAAAAGTCAGCATGCTTACATGAGAAATATCAATAGCAACTTTTAGCAATGAGTTGCAGTGAGTACTTAGTGCACTCTGGAAGTTTCGATGAGTGTATGCGTGTGTGTGTTGGTTCTTATTTGTGATAGAGTGATGATGTTTTCTAACATACATCTACGAGATAGAAACCAGGGCGATGATTATAACAATTCACATTTTCACATCATTCTACGTCAATAAATATTCAACTATTTATTTTAAACTTTTACGTGTTTACTTTTAATTTTCTACGTTTAGTTAAATCGCGTAAACTAAAAATCAACTATCAACGTAAACCGACATCATACAAATAAAAGTTTATGTCAAACAAGTGTTATATTATTTTTACGAAGATAATTATTAACTTTTCATATTTTATTTTTATTGGTTACGTAAAACGTTTATGTTTCGCAATAAATTACATTTATGCATACATGGAAGCACCAATACCCATCTATACTTCAATAAATACCCACAATTATACCCAATACCTAAAATTATATAATTTCTACCCAATATACATATAGGGCCAGTTATCATTTAAACCAACACAAAAAAATAATACAAAATATCTCTTTAGAAATCACCATGTGCTTAATGTACCACTTTCTTACATAAATTATTCCTAATAGCAAGTAACCAAGCCCATTTTGTCCTTCCTTGTACTCCTAGATGTGGCCTCTCCTAAGGAGGAAGAGAGCACATGTACTCTTGTCATAAAACCACTCTTAACCCATGATTTTGCTTAGAAACTAGATAGTTCTTACACTATAAAAGGAAGCACAATGTAAGCATTTTTCACACACTTAATATCTAGCTAACAATCAAATTTTCCCTCCTTGTTTCTTTCATAAAACCCACGGCTCAAAAACACAAACAAGAAAGTTTCATAGTTTTAATTTTACCAAGAACACAAGTATACAAATATTATTAGGGTTGATATTTAAGGTATATCAAGGTTATTTCAAGACTTGGGTTTCATAAGATCCAGGGTTCTCAAAAAGTGAAAACTAGGGTTTTGATTTAGTGTTTACATTTTCCATCCATTCTTAAGGTCCATTATAATCTCTACTCTTTTATTTAATCACTTCATTCATTTACATGCATATTTGTTATATTGATATATCACCATTTATGATTTATTTTATAAAGTTATAAAATAAAACAAGTATGTTTATAATCAAAGAACTGTTTATAATCAAAGAAACATTTATTCATGAAGAACTAGTGTTTAAATTATGTGAAAAAAAAGAACATACTCTATTGGACATATTACAAGTATTAGTTAATTTACTTAATTAATTATTACAATTTATAAGATCTATAAATACATAAATGTTAAGGACAATTTATTTGGAATTTTAGATATAAGTTGATGGACATAAATGTGAGGACGTAAAATATACACAAGATGTGTTATTAATTAAATTAGAGGACTTGTAATAATTTAATTATGTTAAAAGTTTATAAAACAAATTTTATAAAACATAAATCCAAATAGTTTGTTTAATCTGTAAACCTACAAATTTTTATAAAACATTTATACTTGATAATTAAATAGTACATCTCATGAGGATTCCGTGCATATAAGGAACTCGAAAAATGGAGCTATAACGAATGAGTTATGAATTTTACGAGATTATGATAATTAAATATATAAAAAGTGTTTTTATAAAACTTATTTTATAAAAACTGTTACTGTTTTGAATCTGATAAAAATATATAAATATTTTATGATGATAGATCATTTCAATAGGAAACTGTTGATATAAAGAACGTTGGAAATAGAATTAAAACGAAGGAGATACAATTTTTGCAAGATTGGATATATAAAAATATTAGTAATAACATTTAGAATTTACTGTTCTGAGTATTTTATTTTGATAGATTATCTCGTCATGATTTCATACATATAAAAACACGCAAAATGGAGTTAAAATGAGCAAGTTGTGAATTTCTAAAAGATTTAAATACACTATTATTAATTTCTGCATTTTATAAAATTACTCAAAGCTGTTAGAATTTTAAAATGTGGTTTACGAGTGTTTTCGGGTCCGTTTGAGCTATAAAAACATTAAAAATAATGTAGTGCTATTAGTATAATATTTATACATGTTTTCGACTTTATAAATATTATTTTATAAAACAATTAACCTATTTATATAATATCATTATATAAACAATGAAAATATTATGTTATGTATTATTAACATATAATCAATTGGGGGACAAGGATACTATGTTTACGGATACATATACTTGGACATTTAATTAACAAGCGTGACTTAATTATTGTTTCAATTATTACAAATCAAACCAAAACTAATAGGTGGTGATATAACTATATAACTTATGATGTCGTAGTTATATGACCTATAATTAATTAGGTTGCATTTTGGATCGTTTGTGACGATTACTTTGTTGATTTTGCGATAATCACTACTTTCACTAGAGGTGAGTTTATAGCTCCGCTTTCACTTGTTTTACAATTACTTTACAAATCTCGGGGGAGAATACTTGCTCATTACAACTTGTTTACTTACTCGTTTACATACTCATTTACAAACACTTTTACATACTCTTTCACATACTTGCTTGCATACTCATTCTCATACTCAATTACAAACTCATTACATGATTAATTTCAAACTCGTTTACATACTCGATTACATACTTGATTTCGCAACTGGTTTACATGCTCCTTTACAAACTTGTTAAATACTCGGGTGTTCCAGGTAGGGCATCTGTATGAGTACATGTCTATTAAATAAATGCTCGGGTGTTCCAGGTAGGTCATCTGCTCGGTTGTTCCAGGTAGGGCATCTGTATGAGTACATATCCATTAAACAAATGCCCGGGTGTTCTAGGTAGGGCATCTGTATGAGTACGCGTCCATTAAGTAAATGCTCAGGTGTTCCATGTAGGGCATATGTATGAGTACATATCCATTAAATAAATGCTCGGGTGTTCCAGGTAGGGCATTTGTATGAGTACATGTCCATAAATAAATGCTCGGGTGTTCCAGGTAGGGCATCTGTATGAGTACATGTCACTTAAATCAAATACTCGGGTGTTCCAGGTAGGGCATCTGTATGAGTACATGTCCACTAAATTAATGCTCGGGTGTTCAGAGTAGGGCATCTGTAGGAGCACATGTCCGTTATTTCAGTTAGAGCATCGGTTTTATGAACTTAGTGTAATCGTGATCACTCTTTTGGATATTGCATACTAGGCAATACACACTTTACAAATATTTGATTTCAATATTCATACTTATATTTTTGTGACTATTATAAGGATTGAAATGGTCATACACACTTTACTAATCTTTGATTTCAACATTTATAATTACATTTTTTGTGACTATTATAAGGATTGAAATGGTCATACACACTTTACAAAACTTTTATTCAACATTTATACTTACATAAACCTATAAACTCACCAACTTTATGTTGACACTTTAAAGCATGTATTTCTCAGGTGAACAAGCTACTTGACATAACCGGTGTGCATTGGAGTCCAAACTTTACAAGATTATTTTTCAAACGACACATTTAGATGTCGTTCTCTCATATCTTGAGCAATGATATTATGAAGTAACGCTCCCGGACATACTTTCCGCTGTGACCTATTTTGGGGGTGTTACAGATTGGTATTCAGAGCCAAGGTTATAGAGAACTAGGTTGCATTTTTACCTAAACTATAACCGTTTTCACAAACATTGCATCACATCAAACTTTTTCATGTGCATACACACTACTTGCTTACATTACTTGCTTACGTGACTTATATATATATATATATATATTCATATATATGTATTTAGATGGTGCCAAAAATTTTTGTAAAATCAAAGACTTTATGGTATTGTCTTTGCATAGTTCTATGTCAGCAAAAATAAAATGCACAACCAAATGTTTTTGACATCATTATTACTGAATTTAAATGCTCTTCTATTATGAAAAATATTTGCCACATAAATGTTTTACATAAGCAAGCTATAAATGTGCAAGAAAAGTCAAGAAAAATTTCTCGATACCAATCTGTAACACCCCCATTTTCATATATCAGCGGAAGGGTCATTTGGGGTGCTACGTCATAATACAATAACTCAAGCATAGAAAACGACTCGAAAAGAGACGTTTTTAAATATAGCCATTCGAAATAAAAAGTTTCACAACATAGGTCCCAAATATTTTCATAATCAATACATCATTTTCAAATATTTTCTTCGAATGATTTTCTTTAAATGGGCCTTCAAAATATTTATTTCATTAGCTTCTCCGAAATCTTCATCACCGAATTACCTTCAAGGACCTGAGATAAAACATGCTAAAAAGTCAACAATAATGTTGAGTGAATCCATAGAGTTTATATATATATATATTATATAGTTTTTTTTATATTATTTTATTAATATATTAAATTCTGAACACAAGTATCATTTCTCAAAATCATCAAGGAACATTAACGATGTGGATCAGACAAAGTTTTAGGGAGATTTATTTAAGCCTCATGACACTTGAACGTTACCATTAAATAAATGACCCACTATTACACCACTCGTATGAGTGCATATCTTTCTATACAACGCGAATTCAGGATTTCATACATATAATGAACAGCACACTGGAGTTAAAATGAGCAAGTTATGAATTTCTAAAAGATTTAAATACACTATTATTAATTTCTGCATTTTATAAAATTACTCAAAGCTGTTAGGATTTTAAAATGTGGTTTACGAGTGTTTTCGGGTCCGTTTGAGCTATAAAAACATTAAAAAATAATGTAGTGCTATTAATATAATATTTATACATGTTTTCGACTTTATAAATATTATTTTATAAAACAATTAACCTATTTATATAATATCATTATATAAACAATGAAAATATTAAATCATGTATTATTAACATATAATAAATAAAATTGTATGGACTATGGCTAATATTTTACGGATACATATACTTGGACATTTAATTAACAAGCGTGACTTAATTATTGTTTCAACTATTACAAATCAAACCAAAACTAATAGGTGGTGATATAACTATATAACATATGATGTCGTAGTTATATAAGTTACATCGTACTTATACGGCCTAATAATTAAATTACTGTTGCATTTGGATGTTTGTGACGATTACTTTGTTGATTTTGCGATAATCACTACTTTTACTAGAGGTGAGTTTATAGCCCCGCTTTCACTTGTTTTACAATTACTTTACAAATCTCGAGGGAGAATACATGCTCATTACAACTTGTTTACTTGTTTACATACTCATTTACAAACACTTTTACATACTCTTTCACATACTTGCTTACATACTCATTCTCATACTCAATTACAAACTCATTACATGATTAATTTCAAACTCGTTTACATACTCGATTACATACTTGATTTCGAAACTGGTTTACATGCTCCTTTACAAACTTGTTAAATGCTCGTGTGTTCCAGGTAGAGCATCTGCATGAGTACATGTCCATTAAATAAATGCTTTAGGTGTTACATAGGTAGCATCTGTTATGAGTACATATCATTAAATAATGCTCAGGTGTTCCAGGTTGGGCATCTGTATGAGTACTGTGTCCATTAAGTAATGCGTAGGTGTTCTAGGTAGGTGCCAACTTGTATGAGTACAATATCCATTAAATAAATGTCAGTGTTCCAGTAGGGCATCTGTATGAGTTCATGTCCATAAATAAATGCTTCGGGGTGTTTAGTAAAGAATCTGTATGAGTTACACGTTCCATTAATCATATGCTCGGGTTGTATCCTAAGGTAGGGCATCTGTATATGAGTACCATGTTCATAATTAATGCTCGGAATTGTTCCAAGGTTAGGGCATCTGTAATGAGCACATGTCCGTTATTTTTGTATAGAGGGTCGTATTTTATGAATTAGTGTAATCGTGATTCAGCTCTTTATTGGATAATTGTCATGCTTAGGCAATACACACTTTACAAATCTTTGATTTCAATATTCATAGACCTTATATTTTTGTGACTTATTTATAAAAGATTGAAAATGTCATACACACTTTACTAATCTTGATTTCAAAATTCTTACTTACATTTTTTTGTGACTATTTATACGGATTGGATATATGGTCCATACAACACTTTATAAAATATTTGATTCAACATTTATACTTACATAAACCTATGAACTCACCAACTTTATGTTGACACTTTAAAGCATGTATTTCTCAAGTGAACAAGCTACTTGACATAACTGATGTGCATTGGAGTCCAAACTTTACAAGATTACTTTTCAAACGACACATTTAGATGTCGTTCTCTCATATCTTGAGCAATGATATTATGAAGTAACGCTCCCGGACATACTTTCCGCCGTGACTATTTTGAGGGTGTTACAGATTGGTATTCATGAGCCAGGGTATAGAGAACTAGGTTGCTTTTTTTTACCTTAACTATAACCGTTTCACAACATTGCATACATCAAAGTTTTCATGGTGTCATACATACTACTTGCTTACATATACTTGCTTACGTGACTTATTTATATATTTATATTAATATATATATAAGATAATATATATTATGTGTGTGTTTGTGTGTGTGTGATCGTGTGTTCGTGTGTTGTAAGGCGCAGGCGCCGTGTGTATGTGAATTACTTACCAACTCTTGCGAATATTTTACACTTGTTTTATATAAAAGTTATTTATATAGTACTCTGACTTTTCTCAAGACATTACGAAAGACCACGATGGTCTTTGGAAAACTTTTCATGACTTTACAGAATACGTTTACCATCAACATTTGGATGAAACTGTCACAGGCCACAATTTCCACTAGTTACCTTAGCATTCAACTCCGAGTTTAAACACCCGCCTCATACGGTTGAAACACCTACGTCATCTTGTGACCCGTCATACCTAGTGAAACCTAAGTTGGAACCATCATAGACTCTATTTCCTTTAAGTAATTTGCGTTATACTTCCTTTTACATGTTCGTTGTACTGTGTGGATGATTTTAAATTATCTATCAAACTCATGTGTCATGAAAACTTCGTCGATTTTACTTTAACTCTCTAATTATTTATGCAAGCCACTCCTTAAACTATTGTAGCCTTTCATATATTCTTACAACGACTTTATAAACTATTTAGCTATTGTCTTATAAACTATCTTACGGTCATCTCGCAAACCATTTTGTTGTCATCCTATAAACTACCTCGTTTCTATCTTGTGACTTATTTTATCACACTATAAAACCATTTGGATACAATTATATACATAACGTTAGTTTGACGAAAATGAGCATTGCATCGTTAGTCCTCAATTATACATAGCCTGATCACCTATGTATAATTCAGGAAGGATCATGCCATGCTGAGAGTAGTCACCATAACCCTTTTGTTAATAATCCACTTTTACTTACATCGTTGAAAAGCAAAGTTTTGTGTGCGTATTCATAAAACGCGTTTACTTTGGGAAATCGAATTAGTAACCATAGCAACTAAGTAGACCTTTTACTCCACCTTACTACATAGATTTGACATCACCTTACGCCAAATCCTATCTCGAAAAGTTAAGACGCATCACTAGTCACCCTAGGACAATTCGCCATCAAATTTGCTCACCATTAAGGAATTTACTAAATCACCCATTCAACGTTGACACAATGTCATAGAACTTAGTATTGGTAATGCCATCATAGGTATAAATTCGTTATCACCCTGGAAAGGAGAATGTTATAACTAACGCTTTAAGCCAAAAGGAACGGATAAGACCATTAGGATTCAAAATTTAGTCATCACAATAAATTTGAAACTTTTTGCACGTTTTAGCTGAGGCAATTAAGGAGGAAAGGAAATGTGGGAGGAAAAATCTTAAGTGGTATATACAAGGATTTGAAACCCATCCCAATGAGACTCTCTATATTAAGAAAACAAAAACTTTTGTTACCACGTTTTTGGAGGATTAAAAATAAGTAATCCACAACAAGTAACCGCACCTCTTCACCAACACCAGTCTCGAAAGAAACTCAAACTGAATTTCGGGAAGAAATTATTTTAACACGAGAAGACTGTAACAATTCACATTTTCACATCATTCTACGTCAATAAATATTCAACTATTTATTTTAAACTTTTACGCGTTTACTTTTAATTTTCAACGTTTAGTTAAATCGAAGTTAACATAAAAATCAACTGAATCAACGTAAACTGACATCAAAAAAATAAAAGTTTACGTCAAACAAGTGTTATATTATATTTACAAAGATAATTATTAACTTTTCATATTTTATTTTTGTTGGTTACGTAAAACGTTTACGTTTCGCAATAAATTACATTTATGCATACATGGAAGCACCAATACCCATCTATACTTCAATAAATACCTATAATTATATCCAATACCCAAAAATTATATACTTTCTACCCAATATACATATAGGGTAGTTATCATTTAAACAAACACAAAAAAATAATACAAAATATCTCTTTGGAAATCACCATGTGCTTAATGTACCACTTTCTTACACAAGTCATTCCTAATTGCAAGTAACCAAGCTTATTTTATCCTTCCTTATACTCCTAGATGTGGCATCTCCTAGGGAGGAGGAGAGCACATGTACTCTTGTCATAAAACCACTCTTAACCCATGGTTTTGCTAAGAAACTAGATAGTTCTTGCACTATAAAAGGAAGCACAATGTAAGCATTTTTCACACACTTAATATCTAGCTAACAATCAAATTTTCTCTCCTTGTTTCTTCCATAAAACCCATGGCTCAAAAACATAAAGAAGAAAGTTTCATAGTTTAGATTTTACCAAGAACACAAGTATATAAATATTATTAGGGTTGATATTTAAGGTATATTAAGGTTATTTCAAGACTTGGGTTTCATAAGATCTAGGGTTTTCAAGAAATAAAAACTAGAGTTTTGATTTAGTGTTTACATCTTCCATCCATTCTTAAGGTCCATTATAATCTCTACTCTTTCATTTAATCACTTCATTCATTTACATGCATATTTGTTATATTGATATATCACCATTTAGGATTTATTTTATAAAGTTATAAAATAAAACAAGTATGTTTATAATCAAAGAAATATTTATTCATGAAGAACTAGTGTTTAAATTATGTGGGAAAGCAAGAACATACTATATTGGACATATTACAAGTATTAGTTAATTTACTTAATTAATTATTACAATTTATAAGATCTATAAATAAATAAATGTTGAGGACATTTTATTTAGACTTTTGGATATAAGTTGATGGACATAAATGTGAGGACGTAAAATATACACAAGATGTGTTATTAATTAAATTATAAGACTTGTAATAATTTAATTATGTTAAAAGTTTATAAAACAAATTTTATAAAACATAAATCCAAATAGTTTGTTTAATCTGTGAACCTATGAATTTTTATAAAACATTTAAACTGATAATTAAAAATTACATCTCATGAGGATTCCGTGCATATAAGGAACTCGAAAACGAAGCTATAACAATAAAGTTATGAATTTTACGAGATTATGATAATTAAATATATAAAAGTGTTTTTATAAAACTTATTTTATAAAAACTGTTACTGTTTTGAATCTGATAAAAATATATAAATATTTTATGATGATATATCATTTCAATGGGAAATCGTGGATATAAAGAACGTTGGAAACGAAATTAAAACGAATGAGATACAATTTTTGCAAGATTAGATATATAAAAATAGTTTAATAATAACAGTTTGAATTTACTGTTCCGAGTATTTTATTTTGATAGATTATCTCGTCCAATCTGTCACACCCCACCAAGGCGGAAACGCGAGGTGTAACATATTAATAAGTATCACATAAGATGATAGACAAAACACCATACATGAGTTAAAACAAATGAAAGTTATCCGAATTACAACAATTCATATACAAGTTTAAAAGTACAAAGACAGCATAGTAGTTTTTCTTCCGAACATGGATCACCCAAAAGACAATAATTGGAAGAAAATAAACATCTTGAACAGGCTCAAATGCAATCACACTAAGTTTCCACTTTAGGAACGTCACCTGAAAATCATAATAAAAACGGTCAACTATCGAAATAGTTGGTGAGTTCTCAAGACTTTATACACCAAATATAGTTTATAAAAGAGTAGACGTCCAATAACAGTTTGCCAACCACATTGGCAAATGGTATCAAAACAGTTGTCCTAAACCAAAATAAATTCCAAACAAAGGTTGTTAGCCCAAAAAAATCAAGTTTTCAAAAAATGTTTCCCGTTACATAACGTAGCCATAATACAAAACATTTTGACCATATATGTATGATATAGTGTTTATCGAGGCACTACTTAAACGTATTCAAGCCTCGGACCGTTCTAAAATCCAAATCAAGTCGCAAGTTGTATAGTGTGGCCAAACACTTATAGTTTTACTTAGGCACTCTTGGGCGGGATTGTGTGGAGGAGCTATCTCCTAATAGCGAATATCCATAAGTACTAAGTCTCAATCCCGATGAGGTGGATAATGATTAAAAGTCAGGGCGGGTTAAAGAATACAACACATAACATGCCAAAGTTCAAGCCTTTCAACCGTTTCAAAGTTCAAACAAAGTTCAAATCACAGTTTCATACGTTCAAAACATGTTTACTTCAAATGTGACAAAGATCAATTACTTCAAAGTAAGGATATAAAAACGACACATCATGCTTTTCACCCCAAAACATTTAAAACATGTATGAAATCGGGATGTGGAGAAACTCCACCATAAAAGTTAGATCTCTTTTTAGAACGGATAATAGGACTTTCTCGGAAAAACCACACTAAGTAGGCAACACCAAAACGGAATACGCAAACCTTCTAATCGTAACATAAGGCAAGTAAATTTATACCTAATTAGATCCTATACGAATGCTCGTAATATATTAAGGTTCATTTGTTATGCCTGTATTTCACTTTGTTTCCTAAGTTCACATTTATCACAAACGCAATTTCAACATTTTGACCCAAATTTCCTGGCACTTTAAGTATTCATTTGACCAAGTTAACCAAAGCTTCTGGTTAAGCTACTTCTCCAGGTCAAAATTCCATGTTTTAGGTGTGTCCATGAATTTTCCCAAAATTTATTAAGGACTTATACTCGACCATTTATACCCGTCGCAACAAAACGGCCTAAAATCTGTACATACCAAAGTAATTTTAAAGATCAGAGGGTTCTAAATCAATTTATATAGTTAAGGGACAACATGGGAGGCTCTAAAAACCCATTACAAGGGTCTCCCATATCAATTTCAAAGATATATTCATCGTGGTTTATGATTTATGATCAATTAAGTACACATGTTGAAAAGTGATTTTTGGGCAGTTTTGACACCTTTTACCATTTTGCAACTTTGACTAACCAAACGATCTCATATTTTTAAAAGGCTTATATTTATAGAAACTAGACTTAAAGCACTTGATTCTAGGCTCTTGAATCATGTCAAAATATTCATTTATCATAACTTATGGCTCAAATTCAGAATATGACCCAAAAAATAAAATAGGGGCTTTGTTTAAAAAATAGCTTGACTTAATCAAGTCAAAGGCAATAACCCAACATGCAAAAATGACCCAAATCATCTCCCACATACATATTTAAAGTTTTAATCATCAATATCATCCAAAAAAATCTCAGGTTTCATGGATCTAAAGCTGCTAATTTACAGCACAAACTTACCATAGATGGTGCCAAAAATTTTTGTAAAATCAAAGACTTTATGGTATTGTCTTTGCATAGTTCTATGTCAGCAAAAATAAAATGCACAACCAAATGTTTTTGACATCATTATTACTGAATTTAAATGCTCTTCTATTATGAAAAATATTTGCCACATAAATGTTTTACATAAGCAAGCTATAAATGTGCAAGAAAAGTCAAGAAAAATTTCTCGATACCAATCTGTAACACCCCCATTTTCATATATCAGCGGAAGGGTCATTTGGGGTGCTACGTCATAATACAATAACTCAAGCATAGAAAACGACTCGAAAAGAGACGTTTTTAAATATAGCCATTCGAAATAAAAAGTTTCACAACATAGGTCCCAAATATTTTCATAATCAATACATCATTTTCAAATATTTTCTTCGAATGATTTTCTTTAAATGGGCCTTCAAAATATTTATTTCATTAGCTTCTCCGAAATCTTCATCACCGAATTACCTTCAAGGACCTGAGATAAAACATGCTAAAAAGTCAACAATAATGTTGAGTGAATCCATAGAGTTTATATATATATATATTATATAGTTTTTTTTATATTATTTTATTAATATATTAAATTCTGAACACAAGTATCATTTCTCAAAATCATCAAGGAACATTAACGATGTGGATCAGACAAAGTTTTAGGGAGATTTATTTAAGCCTCATGACACTTGAACGTTACCATTAAATAAATGACCCACTATTACACCACTCGTATGAGTGCATATCTTTCTATACAACGCGAATTCAGGATTTCATACAGTTTTCCTTCAACTAAACGCAGCCTTAATATTTCTCCCAATTAAGAGGCAATAAGGTTTTGGCAAGGTTATAAATAGCGTGAAGCGTGGCGTAGCGGCAAGCTTTAGCGTGAGGTATAGCGACATGGCGTTTTTAAGGCGTGACTTAAGGCGGCAAAAAATATTTATAGATTTATAGATTATATCATAGTTTAGAATGACATGAGTAGTAAATATTATTAAATTCAAGCATCAATCCAAAATATTAGTAAATCAAAGCATAAATCTCAAATTTTAGAAAACTCTTAAACACTTCAAAAAAACTCGTCACGCTATACGCTATAACGCGCTTTATCACGCTATATGACGCTATATTGCACGCCACGCCTAGAGACGACGCCTTGGCCTGTTTCGTAACGTAGAGGCCACGCTTCGCGCTATGGCAACGCTATGGCGCTGCTATAGCGCGCTATTTAGAACCCTGATATTAAGTACATCGTACTTATACGACCTATAATTAATTAGGTTTCATTTCGGATCGTTTGTGACGATTACTTTGCTGATTTTGCGATAATCACTACTTTCACTAGAAGTGAGTTTATAGCCCCGCTTTCACTTGTTTTACAATTACTTTAAAAATCTCGAGGGAGAATACATGCGCTTTATAACTTGTTTACTTACTCGTTTACATACTCATTTACAAACTCTTTTGCATAATCTTTAACATACTTGCTTACTTACTCATTTTCATACTCAATTACAAACTCATTACATGATTAATTTCAAACTTGTTTACATACTTGATTTCGCAACTCGTTTACATACTTGTTTACACGCTGATGAGGTGTCATTTTATATAATTTTTCGGGGTCGTTTAACCCCCTAAATCGTGCATTTATGACCAAAATAGGTACTTAATCGTTCCTTTTCAGGTATTCAGCATTTGGAAGGCATTTGGAGGAAATACACGTGACTTGGGCTCATTTGGAGAAGAAACGGACAAGACTACGAACCTACACCAACATCTCTCAAGATTATGTTCTCAGCAGCTGGAGATGGCATTACAGATTACACGTGACGCCGTCATAACTCACACCAAGACGGCGTCACAAGATCTCAAGACGGCGTCAGAATGCATGACCCAGCCCATTATCTAGAATATTCTCTTTCACGACGGCGTCGCGATTAAAACGCGACGCCGTCGCAGCAATTTTCCTATATATACAAACCTAAAATTACGGTTTTAAGTGTAACTTTAGAGTAAAAGAAGGGGGCGAACCCTAGTTTGTTTAAGAGCTGTTAGGGACGATTTTAAGGCCTCAAAACCCTATTGTACTTCCTTCAATTCATGTTTTAATCAAGTAAGACTATCTTAATCATTCAATATGTCTTGTTGTATGATTCGTATCTGTTCTTGCTTTATCTTTAACATGCTTGGCTAAACCTTCTATTGTGTTTATTTATGATTGTTGGGAAACCTAGGATGTAGATCTAAGTGATGTTGCTTCTTGTGATAAATATGCATGTTAGGTCTATAGCGAAAAACTAGCTTTTGTCGTATCGTTTGTTGATATGTACTAGGAAAAACATGATTGTGTAGGAAAGGATACCATTGTGTAACAATCATCTCTACTTTTGCCCCTTATATGGTTGATCCAAATCTTAATTTTTTTTTTTTTATATTTCAAATGCACTTTAATATATCTTATAGGCCCTTGTAATAGTCTTCATACTACTTTCTTAGTGCGTTTGCCTTATGGAATATTTAATTAGACGGCGGGGGCGTTCGAGTAATTACGTCATGGACTTGGAAATAGTTACATAGTTCCTCACAAGTGTGACACAAGCAACAACCTAGGAGGAAGCAATATAGGTAAGTAATAATGATTAAATGAACAGTTCTTTTATCTATTTGTTATCCTATCACCAGTAGCTTAGATTATTATTTAGTTTAATAGCTAAAACCAAACCAACCTCTCAAATATATGATTTTACCTACTTTCCTATAAACATAAAAATAGAAAAATAATCTTCTATCAACTCTTAGAATTCTGTTAGACCGTGATCAAGCCTTTCCAACCTATTCCCCTAGAGAACGATAACAATTCCCGAGTCTTGCCTATACTACACTACAACGATTAGGTACACTGCCTAGGGAGTTATAAAACTTCTTGTAGAAGTCCCTTATGACAACTGCAACAAGTTTTTAGCGCCCCTGCGTGGGGAATAGTTAGGTTTTGATCATAGTTTAACTTAGTTTTACTCGCTTGAATCCTTTCAAGTGAGATTTTAATTCTTGTCATTAGCTTTCTTGTAGTTTATCTTTTTCTTTGTGCCCTTTGTTCGTAACATTTGTAAATTTGTAAATTATAATGAATAGGTATGGTTATTCTAGCGTAGGTAGGTTTGATGTATTCTTCCATAATCAACTCTTGGTGTTCCAACAACATCAAGATGAATCTCTCTACGATTCGTGGACTCATTTCAAAGACATAATCCGAAAAGTCCCGAATCATGGCCTTAGTATATGGACCCTAATTGAAATCTTTCTTAAACATCTCGACTCGTTATCCCGTCATATCATCAATTTGACAGCATAAGGGGATCTTAGGAAGTTTAGTGATATAGGAGCATGGTATGCCATAGAGGATTGTGCCCAATATGATAAAAATGTAGCAACCCAACAAGCGCTATTTCTGATGAAACAATAGCAAATCTAAATGCTCAAATAGTTGGGGATGATATGGTTAGGGTACAAGTACCTAGGTGCATGGCATGGTTAAATTATGATGAGCATGTAGATAGCCTAAGTACGATGGATAATGAGGTAGGAGTTACAAGCCCTGAGAGTACCATACAAACCCTACCGTCATTTGAGGAATACACACCGCCCGTGACTTACCCAGAAGAAGTTGAAAAGACTTTAGGAACCCCGATAGAGGTAGAACCTTTGAACAAAACAAAAATAAAGGAAGTAGGCTTGAATTGTAATCACAACACTCCTCTTAGTTCTACGGAAGTTCCTAGTTTTGATAAACCGGAGCCTCAACCACAACCCTTACCTAATTGTCCACCCTTAGATGCAATTCTAGGAACCGAAAGAGGCCTCAAACCACCCATCAAACCACAAAGTCTTGATAGTTTTAGGATGAAGGTATTAAATAATTTAACTATTCATACACCACC
>BQNB010105691.1:0-23549 GCA_026074375.1 Tanacetum coccineum
CGGTCTACCATTATTCTTGGAACTTATAAATGCGTCTATTTAACTCTGTGACCAATCATTCTCAGATCATGATTGTTTTGCTTGCAAACAAACTTGCACTTAAGAAACATACACAAAATAGGATATTATCACAAGAGGTCAGAGGACATGGCGTGCCCAATAAAGATTGGCTATTAGGGCGAGTGAAAGATATAGAAGTGGAACAAAGGATAAGCTTCAAGGTCTGCTAATACAAACTAGAAAATAAGGAAAAGAAGAAAAGAATGAGCGTATGGTTATGTCACACCCCGACAATGGCACAAACTCGAGAATGTAACATAATGATCAATCATAACACAAGATATAATATAGAGAAAAACTACAATGCATAAACTTCAAGTGTTATGAAGACCATCAACCTTGAACAAACCTCGAGTGATGTCCCAAATCATAACCAAATCCATAATCTCATAAAATTTCCAAATGCCCACATAGGGGTCCAGATCCATACTTGAACCAAAACTTTCAAATACTAAGAACCAAACAAATAAACAAGCAAGGCTTCACATGAAAAATCCACATGGGATACTCCTAAGCCTGCTATCACATATCACCAACCTATTCATCTTTCACTTCACCTGAAAATGATACTCGAAAACGTCAATAATAATGTTGATGAGCTCGCAGGTTTAACCTTAAGCCCAAAAGCTGTGCCAATATCTCAAAACAGTGGATAAAAATGCAATATGATGGTGAATATATGAGAATCACCCATGACTTAGCATCCTCGCTAATCATGTAAACACGACCTAGCATACCCGCTAGTCGGTCACCATGCCCTAGCATCTTCGCTAGTCAGGTAGGAAAATATGTCACTTACGCACCAAAAGGGCCTACCAGCTGGAGCACTATATTAGGGCAGGACCACAAATAGACATGGCAAATCCCTACCAATTACACTTGACGTGCCAAACACAGTACACGCGAGTAAAATCGCAACCCTTGCATGCCAAACTGTTGATCCCAACTAGATCTTACAAACCTTGTAAAAGGGTTAGTTGTATTGAATATATTCAAAACAACTATGCTAGAAACTTTGTTGATACTAAGAGTATGCGGAATATACTCTTTAGTACTTAGAAGAATATGAATGTACACGAAAAAAAAACATAGAAAAATGGGGATACCGAGAACTCACCTCAAGCAAGCCTTTAGCAACTAAATTTCAATCACACAAGCAAAAGCAACGACACCCGCACACGACCTAATCCAGTTAATGTCCCATTTTAATCATTCATTTCCAAAACAGTTTTCACGTTTGATGCATAGAGGTTAGATGCGTTGTACGATTATTTTAAACATTTTAAAGGTGTGATGGTTGATTACTTAACTCCAAAAATACCACATCAAAATCCATATCTCAGTACAATGTACTTATACTTATACTATTTAGTAAAATAGATAAGTAACATAAGTAAATATTTATAATAAATACTTATAAATATACCTCGATAAGTCCATTCGGCACACTTAGTTACCGTAAATATCATCTTATACTTCACGAAATGAAACGTTTATATTTGCTAAACATTTTAGAAAGGTTTCGTGAACAATTATATTTTTCGTCTTTTAGTCGACTTATTAAAATAATAAAATAATAATATTTTATTATTAAAAATAAAAATCACGTTTTAAGTAAAAATTCTAAGTATATACTTTTTATGAAATTTCGGCATGACTCGTATGTTTAAATGACATTTTCCAAGGTTATTAAACCTTATTTTCAAACAAATTCCCAATATCACTTTCCGAACCAATTCCAAAATCACATTTTCACGACGTTTACCAAGATACTTTCTTAAAACGACCTCAATATAATTTCACAAGTATTTTTCACTTCCAAAAAGTTCGCCAAAACACTTAAAATGACTAGTATAAGCTTATTGGGCTTTAAGGCTCAATAAGGGTTCGTTATAACTTTTACATATCCAAAATGCGTTCTAAGCCCAAAACCAAGGCTCAATAGCATATATAAGTCCAATATAATAAGTAACAAAGTAATCCGGACCATAATAAGCCCTCCCATAAGCCACGGCTTAATAGGCTTATTGAGCCGTGAACCCATAAGCTCCAAAATACATATATTAAGCTTGAAAATAAGCTAATAAGCTACGTATCGCATTTGGTTATCACCATAAGCTATAATATTAGTGCACCAAAATATGACATACTAAAATAATAACCAAAAACATCTCCCTTATGTTTCCATAAGTTGTTGTGAGCTAATAAGCTCATTCGTACCCAACAATAAGCCAAAATAAGCTATATACAAAATAAGCTACATAGCAAACATATGTTTTTCAACCATCACGACCACAATATCAAAACTAACAAAACCTTATATTTTTTATTTTTATTTCGAACCCCAAACGCACCTTAAACATTCGTTTACCCACTTTTCGCTTTTGATTTTCAACGATCGGTCCGTACAACTAACATCTATGCATCACTAGGAACCCAAAATGATAAGTAAAATCTAAATTTGAAAGACTTACAAATATAGTGTTCAAAATAAATTTTGACGGGAACCGGACGAACCAAACGTTATTTTAACAATAACCCGAGCACTATAATCAACCCAATATATCATCAATCTTCATGTTTTTGACCAAAATTTTGAAAATCAAAGTTTGTGTGTGTTCTAAGTGTTCAGACAAAACAAGAGAAAGAAAGAGAGAGAAGTGTGTGTATTATTTGAAAACAAGTGATGGAATGCAATCAAACAAACCATATGTACTCAAGTACGGGACCATTAAGTGCTAAAATTAAGCCATCTTGTCTTTTTTTTTGTTCTATAGCCGGCCAAGGATCCTAAGAGGTCTCGGGTGTCATCGTTTTGTGTCGGGATCACTTAAAAGCTCGTAAAACTCAACCGTAAATTATTCCCCAAAGTTACTTAGCATTTTTATTCACTTTAAAAATACTTTTCCAATAACTTAGAGTATTTACTTGACATATTTCCACGCTTTATTCCCCCAAAAACTAATTTTGGACATTAACGAACGTGTCAGGACTCCTTTTTGGCATAACTATTCACGGGTCAACCACCCAGAACATAACTAACATAATAATTCCCTCTAAAAAGGATTATTATACACCATAAACCATCAATTATCACCATTATCATAAATCACCACCGTCAACACAGTACATATTCTAATAAAACTGACAAACGTCAAATAGTCAAAGGACTAATATTAGAATATTCAAAACACAGAAAGGGCAAAGGTTACATTCTACCCCTCTTAAAAGAATTTTGACCCTGAAATTCAACTACTATCAGCACTAAACAAATGCGGATACTTAAGCTTCATCTGATCTTCACGTTCCCACATGAATTTAGGACCACGTTTTGAATTCCACCGAACCTTAATGATGGCAATCCTACTATGCTTCAGCTTCTTGAACTCTCTCTCCAAGATTTCCACAGGCTCCTCTACGAAATTTAACTTAGCATCTACTTAGATCTCATCCAAGGGCACTTGCAGTGTTGGATCATCCAAACACTTCTTAAGGTTCGGCACGTGAAACATGTAATGAACATCATCTAACTCCTTAGGCAAATCTAACCTGTAAGCCACTGGGCCTACTTTCTCAATGATCTCAAAAGGTCCAACAAACCTAGGTGTTAACTTCCCTTTCTTACCAAAGCGTACCACACCTTTCCAAGGCGACACTTTGAGCAAGACATAGTCACCTACACTAAACTCTAGAGGCTTCCTCCTCCTATCAAGATAACTTTTCTGACGATCACGCGTAGCCTTAAGTCTATCCTTAATCTGCAAGATCTTCTCAGTGGTTTCTTGCACTAACTTAGGTCCTATCAACCGACCCTCTCCAACCTCAGCCCACATAATTGGCGAACGACACTTTTTACCATACAATTCCTCAAACAGAGCACATCTCACACTAGAATGATAACTATTGTTATACAAAAACTCAACTAATGGAAGATGAACATCCGAACTTCCCTCGAAGTCTAAGATGCACGCTCTAAGCATGTCTTCTAAAGTCTGAATAGTACGCTCACTCTGACCATCGGTCTGAGGGTGGTAAGCCGTACTCATGTCTAACCGGGTTCCTAATACCTCTTGTATTAACTGCCAAAACCTCGTCGTGAACCGACTATCATGATCAGATATGATCGAGATTGGCACACCATGCCTAGCAACAATCTCATTCAGGTATAGCCTAGCTAACCTATCCATCTTATAATCCTCACGCATAGGTAGAAAATGAGCAGACTTGGTCAACCGGTCCACAATGACCCAGATTGTGTCATGCTCACTACTAGTCCTAGGCAACTTAGTCACAAAATCTATGGCTATTTGTTCCTATTTCCATTCAGGAATCTCAGGTTGCTGCAGCAAGCCAGATGGCCTCTGATGCTCAGCCTTAACCTTCAAACAAGTCAAACACTTACTCATATACACAAACTATGTATGCTTCTACCCGCCACCAATACCTATCTCTAAGGTCATAATACATCTTATTAGCTCCTGGGTGTACAGAGTACTTCGACTTATGGGCTTCATACATTATCAGGGTTCTCACATCACCCTTCAAAGGGACCCATATTTGATCTAGGTAATACAACGCTCTATCACTCCTAAGCTTAATCATCTTATCTATTCCTCTCTACAATCCAGCAGACTCCTCAAACGCCTCTTTCTAGGCGCTTAGTATTCGCTATCCTTGATACTCGACTAAAAGGGGTCATATTCAAGGCTTTAACTCTCTTAGTTTTACTCTCTTTATTCCTACTTAGGGCATCAGCCACCACATTCGCCTTACCAGGATGGTAGCGAATCTCACAGTCATAATCACTAAACAACTCTATCCAACGATGTTGTCGCATATTCAACTCTTACTGACTAAAGATATGCTAAAGACTCTTATGATCCGTATATATGACACTCTTTGCCCCATACAAATAATGTCTCCAAATATTAAGTGCAAACACAACTGCTCCCAGTTCCAAATCATAGGTCGTATAATTCTTCCTATGAATTTTCAACTGCCTAGACGCATAGGCTATCACCTTACCTCTTTGCATCAACACACACCCTAATCCTAGGCCTGATGCGTCACAATATACCACAAAATCTTCCGGTCCATCGAGGAGAGCTAGAACAGGTGCATTACACAACTTATCCTTCAGTTTGAAATGCATTCTCCTGTTCCTCGCCCCAATCAAAAGTCTTACTTTTTTTAGTCAAGACATTAAGCGGCTTAGCTATCTTAGAAAAGTCCTCAATGAATCTACGGTAATACCCTGCCAATCCTAAGAATGAACCTCAGATGGAATTCTAGGGGCTTTCTAATTCTTAACAGCTTCAATCTTACTAGGGTCTACATGAATCTCATTACCACTTATCACATGCCTAAGAAACTACACTTCTCTTAGCCATAATTCACACTTAGAAAACTTAGCATACAATTTCTCTTTCTTGAGCAGTTCCAAGACTAACCTTAAGTGTTCTACATGCTCCTCCCAAGTCTTAGAGTAGATTAAGATATATTATAACACTAACACAAACTTAACAAGATAAGGCCAACAAACTCTGTTTATTAAATCCTTGAATACTGCTGGTGCATTAGTCAGACCAGCAGGGATTACTGTGAACTTGAAATGTCCATAACGAGTTCTAAAAAAAAATAAAAAAAATGCAGTCTTTGGGAATGTCATCCTCATGCACCCTCAGTTGATGGTATCCGGACCTAAGATCTATCTTTGAGAAAAACTGCGACCCTTGCAATTGGTCAAATAAGTCGTCTATCCCAGGGAGTGCATAACGATTCCTAATGGTCAACTCATTTAACTCTCTATAGTCAATACACATCCTAAAGGATCCGCCCTTTTTCTTAACGAACAATATTGGCGCTCCCTAAGGCGATGAGCTTGGTCGAATGAAACCTTTGTCTTGGAGTTCCTGAGTTACATCGACAAAACTCCTCTAATTCAGTAAAGTGCAAACGATTAGGGAGACTTTGCAATCCAGTGTTGCTCCTGAGATTAACTCAATTCGAAACTCGATCTCCCGATTATACGGCAATCCAAATTGGTCATCCGGAAATACCTCAGGAAAATCTCTCACTACTACGATCTCTTCTTACCTCTGATCCTTAGTCCTAGCACTCATCAACTGTCTAACTTTGTCTTTCGGTTTCTCTCCTAATACTTTAAGCACCTTTCCATCTAGTAGTGGTATCCTCACTACTTTCTCATGACAAATTATGTCACACCCCGCCAAGGCAAAAACATAAGGCGTAACGTCATGGGTATGGAAAACTAGAAGGATGGGGGGGGGGTTGAATAGTTTTCTTGATTAATTGTTACCTTTTTAAAATTTGTTTGAAACTATACGTGAAATGACTATGATATTGGTATTGGTATATGATGTAAGAGATATAAAAACAAATAAATGGAGAGTTAGAAAGAGATAACCAAGACACAAGTATTTATAGTGGTTCGGCTACAAAGACACCTTCCTTGTCCTACTCCACTCCCCGAGTCACCCCCCCCCCCCCCCCCCCTACTCGAGAGTTTGTAAACACTAGTCACCGAACTCCTTTCAACCGGTGGAGAAGCCTCACAACGTTGCTTATACCTCTTTTCGGTATAAAGCTAAATATCGGATTCTTCACACGGTAGAATCAAACCAACACTACTATACTTAATTTACAATGATAAATGTAACTAACAACTACAATATGATGTTCAAGATTCAGCAATGTGATCTTGATGATGCTATGGAGATCCGAAACAAGATGCTTAAAACTTGATCGTCTCAAAGGGGTGTTTGGCAATTTTCTTCTTTGAAGTAAATTACCTACAAAATGCTAAAGGAAACTATGCAAGAAATAGAGAGAAAGATCAGATGATTAGGTGTATTTCTAGTGAGACGGTGTGTAAAACATAAGGAATATGCTTGGTATTTATAGCCCAAAAAATTAACGATAGCCCTGTTTTACGGTTCTGTTGATGATGGAAACGACGCCAAATTTAATGGAACCGGCCTTATAGTATCCAAATCTGAATTTTGTAATTTGTAAATCTGACGAGATCATATGAAAATTTGTAAGATTACTTGGATTTTGTGGAGACCGTTTTAAGCCCATCTAGGATATATTTTACAAATATCATTGATACGAATTAGCACAGCGGAATTAATCAAAGAACACAATGATATTAAATAAGGTTTTACTATTAAACACCAAGCCCCAATATTATTCGATCAAGATAATACGGTTACCTACTATAACAGGGATCAAGAGATCCTTGAGGCTACACTATCTATTAACTACTATCTATCTTACTACTAAATAAATGTGTATACTCCAATCATATTTATTTCTACGAATCTCATAGGGAAAGCCTGTGTTTTCTAGGATTGTCTAAACCTATGTCTATGATCTCTTTATATAGAGAGAGATCAAGACTTACAAAGGAAGTAAATCAATTAGATAAGGAAACTATTTAAATCAATTTAAATCTTTCCTAATCTTTAGCATTGACATCTTTGACCAAATCTTCAAGAATTCTTCATGTGCTCCACCAGCTTGTAGAATTCTAAAGTGTCATATTAAGCCCTTGTTATTTCATTCGTCTTTATTTAAGCATATGTAGTTTTGTAATCATCAAATCAATAAACCCATCAATCTTCCCCTATTTGATATTACAAAACTATCTCCATGAATGAAACAATCTTTAATGCTTTCCCTTGACTTATGACTTCCTTGAACATGCCACCACACATAATAAGCTGTAAATCATATCATTCTAGTCTTCTTCCCCTTTTTGTAATCATCAAATATGGGTCTTCTGAAGATACGCAACTTGGATCTTAACAACTACAAACCATATAACACACTACCAATCCATCCGTCTAATGACTCAAATTACCCAGCATTATGTTCAATAAGAAAAATGAATGTGAGCAGTAGAAATATAAAATGGCAGTTGTAATAAGGATCTGCAGTAGTAACGAACACTACCCTCTAAGTGGTGCAGTTGATGGGTTAAACATGTCAACAATAAGCTTCCCCTGAAAAGTATGTTAAACATCTCTTGAATCTCGAACTTAGTAGGCTCTATGTAATAACCACTGATGAAGAAAACTGAGTATAACGAACTTGATGAAGAAGTAGAATTTACCAAACTTGTGTCTTATGTCTTGTTTATCCACGTGACGTCGAACTTGATATGCCAAAGTCACAAAGTTTATGTAGACCGCAACCTCTTGAAAGAATCCTCAACTAGATGAGACACTGAGCGCTACAACGTAACTCCTTTAAGTGATAGCGAATATAAGCATTGAGCATCAAAAGAAAAATCACACATTGCTAGATTCTTCAAGTCTTCATCAACACCATATAAAATGAACAAGTTATCTTTAAAGTGTAACACCACTTTAAGATATGATAAGAACACGCATCTAAAAAACTCAACTACAACATCAAATAAGTGATAATTAATCGTCTTCCTCATCACATCTTCAAAAAATCCCAAAATAATAGCCATATAACCAATAAGAATAAACTAAAATAATTTCAGTTCTGTTCGAGATCTAAACAGCGTATGTTGTCCAATATCGGCTAACACTGGCAGTACTATCGAGCAGTACTAATACACAACTGGCAATATTAACCTTCCGTTGCCAGCAGTACTAATCATATAGGAAGCAGTACAAACGAGCAATACTAAGTAATGATCAGTACTAAGTATTCCTTGGTAGCATTTCCAATAGCAGTAGTAATAAAAACACCAACAATAGTAATAAGGATACTTTTTTTAAGTATCCAGACGACACTTTATAGTGTCACAAAACTGTCACTAATCCGTCACAAATTAGCATTCTCCTTCCTCCCATGACTTTTAGTAACGCTTTAAGTGTCACTAATTCTGTCGCTAATCTGTCACTGTGCGCTAGCAGTTTAAATAATATGTCGAGCAGCACTAAAAATTCTTTAGCAGTACTAACTCATGAAGCTAACAGTAGTAATCAATAATACGAGAAGTACTAAAAATGTATGGCAGTATTAACAACCTTTATGCTCAAACCATACGAACAATAAAAGTAGTACTAACTCATTTTTGTGACATCAACAATAAGCATAAGTTACCTGACTTTTCAATGAACATTAACCTTTTGCTGCTCTTTGGCGATCACAAACTTACAATCAATAATCCTTCTTCCAATAGCGTCATATTAAAACCACGATCATACCAAAACTTTTAGAAACAAGCAGCAATCAAATCACATTTACACATCATCATATCAAAACACCTAATCCTAATTCGATACATACTGCTTCTTTTTCAATTTAAACCTTGGCAATACCTGTTTTGTTTTTAAGAATAACAAAACACAAACCTGCTCTTTTAAAAACCAAAACAGCAACCTTCTTTTGATGTTGCCAACCTGTTAGAGTTTTAGAAAACCTTAAATTTCTGATGTGCATCGATTATCAACACTTGTTATACCATTATTGTCCACGAACCAAAAATAAAACACCATGTGTCTTCAAAACCTTGTCGTGACTTTAACAGCAGAAACCATAAACCTTATATTCTGTTTTACGTATTAGGGTTTGATGACAAACCTTAGCTTTTCCAAATTCACCTATTATTGAAAAACAGAAAATAAAGCATGAACAAAACCTTGTATAAACCCTAGATCAAGAGCCACCAGGCTCTAATACCAATTATGGAGATCATTTAAGCCCATCTAGGATATAATTTACAAATATCATTGATACAAATTAGCACAACGGAATTAATCAAAGAACACAATGATATTAAACAAGGTTTTACTATTAAACATCAAGCCTCAATATTATTTAATCAAGATAATATGTTACCACCTGTAACAGGGATCAGAGATCCTTGAGGCTACACTATCTATTAACTACTAAATAAATGTGTACACACACAAACACGTTTATTTACATAACTCTCATAGAAAGCCTGTGTTTTCTGGATTGTCTAAACCTATATGTATGATCTCTTTATATAGAGAGAGATCAAGACTTACATAGGAAGTAAATCAATTAGATAAGTAAACTATTTAAATTAATTTAAATCTTTCCTAATCTTTAGCATTGACATCTTTGACCAAATCTTCAAGAATTCTTTATGTGCTCCACCAGCTTGTAGAATTCTAAAGTGTCATATTAAGCCCTTGTTATTTCATTCATCTTCATTTAAGCATATGTAGTTTTTTTGAAAAACTACATATGCTTAAATGAAGATGAATGAAATAACAAGGGCTTAATATGACACTTTAGAATTCTACAAGCTGGTGGAGCACATAAAGAATTCTTGAAGATTTGGTCAAAGATGTCAATGCTAAAGATTAGGAAAGATTTAAATTAATTTAAATAGTTTCCTTATCTAATTGATTTACTTCCTTTGTAAGTCTTGATCTCTCTCTATATAAAGAGATCATACATATAGGTTTAGACAATCCAGAAAACACAGGCTTTCTATGAGAGTTATGTAAATAAACGTGTTTGTGTGTGTACACATTTATTTAGTAGTTAGATAGATAGTGTAGCCTCAAGGATTCTTGATCCCTGTTACAGTAGGTAACCATATTATCTTGATCAAATAATATTGGGGCTTAGTGTTTAATAGTAAAACCTTGTTTAATATCATTGTGTTCTTTGATTAATTCCGTTGTGCTAATTTGTATCAATGATATTTGTAAAATATATCCTAGATGGGCTTAAATGATCTCAACAATTGGTATCAGAGCCTGGTGGCTCTTGATCTAGGGTTTATACAAGGTTTTGTTCATGCTTTATTTTTGTTTTTCAATAATAGGTGAATTCGGAAAAGCTAGGGTTTGTCATCAAACCCTAATACGGAAAACAGAATATAAGGTTTATGGTTTTTGCTGTTAAAGTCACGACAAGGTTTTGAAGACACATGGTGTTTTATTTTTGGTTCATGGACAAGAATGGTACAACAGGTGTTGATAATCGATGCACATAAGAGATTTAGGGTATTCTAAAACTTTAACAGGTTGGCAACATCAAGAGAAGGTTGCTGTTTTGGTTTTTAAAAGAGCAGGTTTGTGTTTCGTTATTCTTAAAAACAAAACAGGTATTCCCAATATTTAAATTGAAAAAGAAGCAGCAGGTATCGAATTAGGGTTAGGTGTTTTGATCTGATGATGTGTAAACATGATTTGATTGCTGCTTGTTTCTGGAAGTTTTGGTATGATCGTGGTTTTAATATGACACTAATGGAAGAAGGATTATTGATTGTAAGTTTGTGAATGCCAAAAGAGCAATAAAGCGTAAATGTCATTGAAAAGACAGAGTAACTTAAGCTTACTGTTGATTGTTACAAATGGAGTTAGTATACTTTCATTGTTTGTTACGGTTTGAGCATAAAGGTTGTTAATACTGCCATGCATTTTTAGTACTGCTCGTATTATTGATTACTACTGCTAGCTTCATGAGTTAGTACTGCTAAAGAATTTTAGTACTGCTTGACATATTGTTTGTACTGCTAGCGCACTAGTGAAGATTAGCTGACCAGAATTAGTGACACTTAATGCGTCACCTAAAAGTTCAGGGAGGAAAAGGAGAATGCTAATTTGTGACAGATTCGTGACAGTTTTGTGACACTAAAAAGTGTCGTCTGGATACTTAAAAAAAGTATCCTTATTATACTGTTGGTGTTTTTATTACTACTGCTATTGGAAATGCTGCCAAGGAACACTTAGTACTGATCATTACTTAGTACTGCTCGTTTGTACTGCTTCCTATATGATTAGTACTGCTGGCAACGGAAGGTTAATACTGCCAGTTGGTATTTAGTACTGCCTGATTGTACTGCAGTGTTAGTGTTAGCCGATATTGGGATAACATACGCTGTTTGGATCTCGAACAGAACTGAAATTATTTTAGTTTATTCTTATTGGTTATATGGCAATTATTTTGGGATTTATTAAAGATGTGATTACGAAGACGATTAATTATCACTTATTTGATGTTGTAGTTGAGTTTTTTAGATGTATGTTCTTATCATATCTTAAAGTGAGTGTTACACTTTAAAGATAACTTGTTCATTTTATATGGTGTTGATGGAAGACTTGAGAATCTGCAATGTGTGATTTTCTTTTGATGCCTTCAATGCTTATAGTCGCTAATCACTTAAGGTGTTACGTTTTATGTAGCGCCTCAGTGTGCTCATTCTAGTTGAGGGATTCTTTCAGGAGGTTGCGGACTATTATACTTTTTGTGCTTTGCAGTATAAGTTCGACGTCACGTGGATAAACAAGACATAAGACACAAGTTTGGTAAATTCTACTTCTTCATCAAGTTCGTTATACTCAGTTTTCTTCATCAGTGGTTATTACATAGAGCCTACTAAGTTCGAGATTCAAGAGATGTTTAACATACTTTTCAGGGGAAGCTTATTGTTGACATGTTTAACCATCTACATGCACCACTTGAGGGGAAGTGTTTCGTTACTACTGCTGATCTTTATTACTACTGCCAGTTTATATTTCTACTGCTCAAATTCATTTTTCTTATTGTACATAATGCTGGGTAATTTGAGTCATTAGACGGATGGATTGGTAGTGTGTTATATGGTTTGTAGTTGTTATGATCCAAGTTGCGTATCTTCAAAAGACCCATATTTGATGATTACAAAAAGGGGAAGAAGACTAGAATGATATGATTTGCAGCTTATTATGTGTGGTGGCATGTTCAAGGAAGTCATAAGTCAAGGGGAAGCATTGAAGATTGTTTCATTCATGGAGATAGTTTTGTAATATCAAATAGGGGAAGATTGTTAGGTTTATTGATTTGATGATTACAAAACTACATATGCTTAAATGAAGACGAATGAAATAACAAGGGCTTAATATGACATTTTAGAATTCTACAAGCTGGTGGAGCACATGAAGAATTCTTGAAGATTTGGTCAAAGATGTCAATGCTAAAGATTATGAAAGATTTAAATTAATTTAAATAGTTTCCTTATCTAATTGATTTACTTCCTTTGTAAGTCTTGATCTCTCCCTATATAAAGTGATCATAGACATAGGTTTAAGGAATCCAGAAAACATAGACTTTCTATGAGAGTCGTGTAAATAAACGTGTTTGTGTGTATACATGTTTATTTAGTAGTTAGATAGATAGTAGTTAATAGATAGTATAGCCTCAAGGATCTCTTGATCCCTATTACAGTAGGTAACCGTATTATCTTGATCAAATAATATTAGGGCTTGGTGTTTAATAGTAAAACCTTGTTTAATATCATTGTGTTCTTTGATTAATTCCGTTGTGCTAATTTGTATCAATGATATTTGTAAAATATATCCTAGATGGGCTTAAACGATCTCCACAAAATCCAAGGGTAATCTTACAAGATTTCATATGATCTCTCAAGATTTTACAAATCAAAATTCAGATTTGGATACTGTAGGCCGGTTCCATTGATTTTGGCTGTCGGTTCCATTCATCAACAGAACCGGTAAAACTGGGCTATAGTTAATTTTTTGGCTATAAATACCAAGCCATTTCTCATGTTTTTACACACCTTCTCACTTAGAAATACTCTTTAATCATCTGATCTTTCTCTTTATTTCTTGCATAGTTTCCTTTTAACATTTTGTAGGTAATTTACTTCAAAGAAGAAAATTGCCAAACACCCCTTCGAGATGATCAAGTTTCAAGCATCTTGTTTCGGATCTCCATAGCATCATCAAGATCACATTGCTGAATCTTGAACATCATATTGTAGTTGTTAGTTACATTTATCATTGTAAATCAAGTATAGTAGATGTTGGGTTTGTTTCTACGTTGTGAAGAATCGATATTTAGCTTTATCCGAAAGAGAGGGTCATAAGCAACTTTGTGAGGCTTCTCCACCGGTTGAAAGGAGTTTGGTAACTAGTGTTTACAAACTCTCGAGTAGGTGACTCGGGGAGTGGAGTAGGACAAGGAAGGTGTCTTTGTAGCCGAACCACTATAAATACTTGTGTCTTGGTTATCTCTTTCTAACTCTCCATTTATTTGTTTTTATATCTTGGTACATAATATACCATATGAGATTGAGATAGCTAGCGGGTAACTAGTAAAGATTGATAAGGTTATTAAGGGTTGCAAACTAGAAATCAAAGGTCATGTCTTTGACATCGATTTAATACCATTCGGGGCATGGGAGTTTTGATGTGATTATAGGTATGGATTGGTTATCGAATCATAAGGCTGGAATAGTTTGTCATGAGAAAGTAGTGAGGATATCACTACTAGATGACAAAGTGCTTAGAGTCATAGGAGAAAGACTGGAAGAGAAAGCAAGACTTTTGATTAGTGCTAAGACAAGCGATAAGAAACAAGAAGAGATTATTGTGGTTATAGACTTTCCCGAGGTATGTCTGGATGATTTATCAGGATTGCCACCTCTTTGAGAAATTGAGTTCCAGATCGAGTTAATCCATGTAGCTGTACCAATTGCAAAGTGTCCCTATTGTTTGGCACCTTCTGAATTGGAGGAGTTGTCAGGAAAACTCAAGGAACTCCAGGACAAAGGTTTCATTCGACCAAGCTCATCGCCTTGGGGAGCACCAGTTTTGTTTGTGAAAAAGAAGGATGGTTCTTTTAGGATGTGTATTGACTATAGAGAATTAAACAAGTTAACTGTTAAGAATCATTATCCGCTTCCTAGGATTGATGATTTATTTGACCAACTGCAAGGGTTGCAGTTTTTCTCAAAGATAGATCTTAGGTCGGGATACCATCAGCTGAGAGTCCATGAGGATGACATTCCAAAGACTATGTTTAGAACTCGTTATGGATATTTCAAGTTCACAGTAATGCCCTTTGGTCTGACTAACGCACCAGCGGTATTAATGGACTTGATGAACATAGTTTGTAGACCTTATCTTGATAAGTTTGTGATAGTTTTAATAGACGATATCTTAATCTACTCTAAGACCCAAGAGGAGCATGTAGAACACTTAAGGTTAGTCTTGGAACTACTCAAGAGAGAGAAATTATATGCTAAGTTTTCTAAGTGTGAATTCTGGCTAAGAGAAGTACATTTTCTTGGACATGTGATAAATGGTAACGGGATTCATGTAGACCCTAGTAAGATCAAAGCTATTAAGAATTGGAAATCCCCGAGAACTCCGTCTGAGATTCGTTCGTTTTTAGGATTGGCTGGATATTACCGTAGCTTCATTGAGAACTTTTCTAAGATAGCTAAGTCTCTTACTATCTTGACTCAGAAGTGTAAGACTTTTGATTGGGGTGAGGAGCAGGAGAATGCATTTCAGACTTTGAAGGATAAGTTGTGTAATGCACCTGTTCTAGCTCTCCCTGATGGACCGGAAGAGTTTGTGGTATATTGTGATGCATCAAGCCTAGGATTAGGATGTGTGTTGATGCAAAGAGGTAAGGTGATATCCTATGCGTCTAGGCAGTTAAAAATTCATGAAAAGAATTATATGACCCATGATTTGGAACTAGGAGCAGTTGTATTTGCCCTTAAGATTTAGAGACATTATATGTATAGGACAAAGAGTGTCATCTATACAGATCATAAGAGTCTTCAGCGTATCTTTAGTCAGTAAGAGTTGAATATGCGACATCGTCGCTAGATAGAGTTGTTTAGTGATTATGACTGTGAGATTCACTACCATCCTGGTAAGGCGAATGTGGTGTCTGATGACCTAAGTAGGAAGGAAAGAGTAAAGCCAAAGAGAGTTAGAGCTATGAATATGACCCTTCAGTCGAGTATCAAGGATAGGATACTAGCGTCTCAAAAGGAGGTTGTGGATCAGTCTGCATGGTAATGGTAATGTTGTAGCAACACGGGCTGAAGGTGTTACAACTACAGAGGATTGTGTCATCTTGCTAGGAATTGTACAGTCAGACCAAGGAGAAGGATGCTGCTTATCTTCAGACTCAGTTTCTGATTGCTCAAAAGAAGAAGCAGGGATCCAACTCTAAGCTAAAGAGTTTGATTTAATGGCTGCTGCAGGGGATCTTGGTGAGATCGAGGAAGTCAATGCAAACTGCTTCTTGATGGTAATTTTGCAGCAAGCATCGACATTGGGTACTCAGACTGACAAAACTCCCGTCTATGATTCAGATGGAACAGTTGAGGTACACCATGATACAAATTGTTATGATAATGATATATTTAATATGTTTACTCAAAAAGAGCAGTATACTGAGCTACTCAATCCCATTACTGAGCCACATATGATTCAACAAAATAACAGGAATGTTATGTTTATGGAATTAAGTGTGGAACATAATGGAGGAATAGTAGAACCACATCCTACAACTGTTGAGGAAACACGTGCTTATTTTGAATCATTATATAATAATTTGGCAATTAAAGTTGAGAAAGTCAACTCGGTCAATCTCAAAATGAAAGAAACTAATGCAGAATTGACCACTGAGCTTGCTAGATATAAAAAATCAAGAAAAATGTTTTGAAATCAATCAAGAAAAATATTGTTGGTCCCTTGGAATCTGATATAAGGTTTATCAAATTAAACTAATCAGATTCTATAGCAACAAAGTGAGTTTTAAACAAATATATAAACAAAATAAAGAACAAGTTTAAAACATACAGAAGTACTTTTCAACGTATAGACTTTTATTAGAATCAAATAAAGAATCTATGACACACCTTGCTTGCGAAATAGCAAGGTGGTTAAATGACAATTGGGGTGTTATCTCCTTCGAACTTTTTCTCTAACCAAAGTTATGAGAATAATAAAACAAACTTGTTATGACTAAACTGAAGCTTCAGCTTTCAGTAGTACGAGTCAGTTTGTTAGAGAGATAAATAAACTCTTCAATGTGTATCACATTAATTGGAAGAGATAGCATTTACTCTGGGAATCCCTTTCCTTTTATTGGCAAAGGGATTAGGGTTTACAAGTTTTAACCTAGCTACGTGGCAAGCATTAAATGGGTGGTTGAGCTACCATTTAATGCATGTTTGCTTTCTAGTAATAGGTACAATCCTTGAAGGAAAGTTGTTGTACTTCTATACCAACTTTAGAAGTAGCATTTCCCAAGGAGATTGTTTTATTCATTTTGACATAAAGCAATCTTTTTCCCGCCTTGTAAACCTTCTAGAAGTGAAACACAAGTTTCAGCTTCTGTTAAGGAGATAGGCAACGTTCAACTTGGAATTGTCAGCCAAGCTGAACTGAAGCTCCAACCAAGAGTCCTTCTTCAGTTTTTGTACCGCTGCATACACTGAAGTGAAGATACTTCCCAATCTTCTAAGGACTTGAAGAGTTGATGCTGAAAGAACTTCAGCGACTGAAGCTGAAAGGCTTCAGTGACTCAAACTGAAAGACTTCAGTTTGAGAAACACTTAGGGGATTTTATGTTTAAATCTACTAAAATACTAAGCTCTCGGGCTAGGACAGAACCCCATCACTATCACTATTTGAAATATACAAATAGCCTAAGTTAAATCAATTGCAAGTATGCAAATGATGTGTAATTGTGTAGGTGTATATTTATGTATCAAGTTTTACCTATATATTTTATGCGACTATACCTAAAAAAAACACTTTAACGGGCAGTTTACCTGGTCCTAATGGAGTTTCATGGTAAGTAGGTGTCGATCACTAAAGCAGGAGCCATTATTCCTAAATTCTATTCAGTATTTTAGTTATCTAAGTTAAACCTAAAACTAATGCAAAAAAAGCGGGGTCATTCAGCCTTGAGAGACTGGCACGGTTTGGTTGGTTGATCTACAATCAATTCAGGCAGACTTTATCTTACGGCGAGCTAATTACCAAAAGATAAAAGAGAACGCGGTTCGAGCAAAATATAAGAAAACTGTATTAACCATTATTAGAATCTGGAAAGAAGTTGGTTTGTTTATTTAGTGCAATAATTTACTTCTCTCGAAGTGGCATATATTCATTACGGTCTTAGGCGTTACATCATCCCTAAGAACTTAGACACATTAATTCTATCCAATTAAAGCATCCGCATACAGCATCTTATTGTTCGATTCTAACTATATCTTAGGGATTTAAAGCAATGGTGATCTTGTTAAACCTAGCTCATACCAGACTTTCCCACTTACCACTTTAGTGGAAATTCATACTCTAGTAGTCCACTTGGCCAAACTATCTAATGGAATCAGAAGTTACTTGTTGTATTATCTAGGTCAGCCGCTACTAGTCAACACGATCAAGTAAAACCATCCGGCAATATCCAATTAACTACTTAAGCCTGAAAGCGTATCCTAGACACGACTTAGAAGGATAATATTGTGTAACTATTATTCTAGATGTATGAATTACTATTATGGAGAGCATCCCAGACTCTAGATCTATTGTTCAGTATCACTAGATCATATGTTGAAATGCATAGGTAGCATATAAAAGTGCGTAAACAAGTAATAAATTGTTCACATAAACAAGCACACAACGATAAATAAGAAATCAAGATAACAATTTACCAAACATTCAGATCTTCCATAAATAATGCTAATACCCGAGGTATTAGCCTTCAAACTTCATAATAAATACAAGAGACATATTTAGCCAGGTAAACTAACCCGAGTTACACGAATGATACCAAAAACTGGAACGATTACTAAAGTCTTACGGGAATACATGTTGTTCCTATGGGAATTTGATAACGTTGCTCGGACCTCTTCTGTCTTTTTCTCTTTGAAATTGGCTTTTTTGGTTTAGGTATGCGAGAATATAGTTAGCCAACTTAAAACTCTTTTGAGTTTTGTATTTTTGGGTCTGGATCGGTTCGATACGGCGTGTCAAGGAGTTAGACTCACTGTGTATTGGGATTTCTTGGAGTAGGGACCACGCTTGATATCTTCTAGAATATTATATTCATTCCATATCTTAAATACGGCGTATTGAGTCTCTCTGGATACGGCGTATTGAGCTTTATCCTTTGTGGTCTTTGGTGAGTGTAGGCACGGATACGCCGTATCTTCCTTGATGGATACGACGTATTGGTCTTCAAAATAGTAATCTTCAAAATATCTTTATTTAAGCTCCAGAATGCGCGCCTTTTGCTATCTTTTACCAATTACTGCAATTCTCAAATATAAATGATTAAGTAACAATTCTTTTCAATAACTATACAAAATGGGTTAATAACATGGGATAAATGATGCTATAAAATGTACGTTATTTGATGTCATCAAATATCCCCCCACTTGAATCATACCTATCCTCAAGTAGCCTTTAGAAGTTTATAAAAATTGTATTTTTTTCCTCAAAGGATATTTCGATAATAATCACTATTTGAATCTATTACAAGTACACAACCAAACACCTCACGAAATATGAAGATGAAAAACACTCAAATCAATCAACTAATATATGTGGTAACATGTAACTAATTCGCTCAATTGCTCTTGACGTGACGGAGTCAAGTATTCTATCATAAAGCTTTTTAGACAAGGATACACATCTCCACCGTTAAAGCTAAGGAGTAACAAGTTTATAAAGGTAAATATGGGTTTTTGTATGGAAAGGCTTACGGTTGATCATTCTACAATCTTTCACCAGAAGTACCACTCCAACAAGGCAGCTGAAGCACACATACATGGCCGTAACGACGGAATAGACATGTGTGTTTGATCACATCCTCATTCGAATTTAACCAACGGTTAGGATGAAGAATGATATAGGGTAGGAACCTTCTAACTTTCACCAAAAGTCGTAAACCAACGAGGCAGATGAGACATGCATACATGGCCGTAACGACGGAATAGACATACACGCTCGTGCACATCCTCATTCGCGTAAAACCAGCGGCTAATCATCAGGTGAGAGGGAAGTAAATTGTTGTTAAATAAAAATCAAGAAACAAATAGATTAAGACTTAAGATACAAGTTGCTAGACACTTTTTCCTGACCGTTACCATGATAAAGACACGACTATTTACAACGTCTTGATCATAGATCAAAAACAACAACCTAAGTTGGCGTTCCCGTAACGGTCAACTTCCCAATCATCCCAAAACTTTACATACTCTGCAAGGCAAGTGGCGATATCTTCCACTTTGTACAATACTTTACATCGTTGATTTTTAAGACGTATCAACGAATAATCGATCCTTCGTGTAATTCCTTCGGTAATTGCGAAACGATTATCTTCAAACTTTCCTTCTTTTTTTGTTGCAATTTTTCTAATTATTTTTTTGATTTTTTTTTGCTAACTATTCTTCAAATCTCGATGTAGTTTCACCAACTTCACGATCATAATAATTTCGGATAATTCCTTCGGTAGTTCTTCGTTCTTCGGACTCACCATTAATTGTGATGGTAGTAAAATCACATGAGCTTTGACTACTAATATACATTCCCATTTGCAATGTGCAAATTTTCAACCGCACCAAAGATAGAAAATGACACAAGACTCGGGAAATACAAACTTTACACTTTAAGCAACTAGCAACTGTAAATTAAACTTAATCTAACAGGGTAGGTTAAGGTGTAAGGGTGTAACAAAATAAATAGTTGGTGTAAATTCCTAAAGGATTGGCTCTACGGGTTGTTCTAGTGGATCATTACTCTAAAGATGAGAGTGGAAAAGGGTTTAAACGGGAGGTTAACTAACCGGCGTAGTTAGTTAATAAGCAACATGTAAAGGCGATTTGGGTGTAATCCTAAAATTTACCAATTTAAACAAGTTACTCCATCTAAATCCATAGTACTTATCATTACGGTCTCGAGTGATATACCAAGCCAAGTTCTAAAGTCTACAACATCACCGGAACACTCATATTTTGTGGAACTAGGGCAAACATTTAGAAACAGAAAGGCTAAATCCTCATAATATCTAACAAGGGTTATTGTGTGCGGGTTATGTAACATGTAATTTCACAATTTTTTTAAATTTGAGCATAATTTAAGCATTTTAATGTGAAAAATAGGACAAGTAAACATTCTAATTCCATCCCCCTACTTGAATTATACAACGTCCTCGTTGTATATATAAAACATTAAATACGGGAATTAAAAAGAATTAGAATGAGAAACTCCTCTGATATTTGCTCAATAGTGATTCTCCATTGTTGATTTATGAGCAAGATTGTGTGTTGAACAGCCGCCTTGAAGTTTCAAGACTCCAACACTTCAGGGTCTCCAGATATGTAAATTCTCCACTAATCATTAGTCGATTTCTTTTCACGAGGTCCTGTGTAAAATATAGGAAAAACAAGTGCAATTCTATCTCCGTGTATTCATTGGTTAGACTTGAAATAAAGACCTAAAAACTGTACAGGAAGTCGATACGCCGTATCCATACCCCAAGATACGCCGTATTAATACCTGTATACGTTGTAATCATTTAATGAATACGTCGTATAGACTGTGCTGAAAATAAAGACTGGATAACGTCTAGATTGTCAATACGCCGTATCCATGGGGTTTGGATACGCCGTATAGACAGTATGGGAAGACAGACTCGATAACAAAATTAAAAATACATTCCGGGTTGTCTTCCGGCAAGCACTTTTGTTTACAGAAAATTCTTTAAGTTAGACTTGCCCCAATTTTAATCCCATCCTTATAAAATAATTTGGGGTCGAACGGGATGCCAAATGGCACATACAAATTCTTGAAAAGATTTATTAGCATCCCTTTGATAATATAATTACAAGTCATGATATTAAGATTTAATTCCATGATAAAAAATTTAGTTTTGAAAAAATTATTAGATGTATCATGACTTGTTTCCAAAAGCTTATTTGATCCATGTGCATAGGCACCAACATCGGTATTTATTACATCAGGTAACGGTTTGACAGATAAATCCCCCGGAGAGTGTTCAATATCGACTTTATCATCATCATTGTTCTTATCCGATTTTGAGTCATCGGGAAAAATTACGTTGAAAGAAAATAGATTATTAAAGTATAAAATATTTTGTTCCTCTCCATCACATTCGGACAATGATGTTTCACTTTTCAAATCAAATTTAACGATATGTTGAGGACTTAAAGTGGGTTCAGTTAAGAAATCTAATTTAGACATTTGAGCATCATTGTAAACAATGGCTGGAAATTCTTTCTCAAAATCTTTAAAGTAGTCTAAATCATCAAAATAACTGACCGTAGGCTCGGGTGATGGAAGCAAAAGGCATGTTGACTTTGGCATTATCATTTTCTGAATCCGTTTTTATATCGTTGCTAGAAATTATTTTGTAAGAAAATGAATTTTTGTCAAAAATTACCGTGCAATCTTCATCGTCGGATTCATCAAACGATATTCTAAAGTCAATTTCATCGTTGTTAAGAGAACTTACCATGGGTTTTGACATTAAGGTGTCATTAAATACTATAGCTGGGAATTCCGTTTCAACAGATCCGAGGTCGTGAACGTCTTCATTATCCCAAATCTTACCATACGTAACAGTTTCCCAGTTATACAGCTTACCACGCCTACGAGCTTTTTCTTCCTCAAGCCTGATATACTCCTCCAAAGTAATGTTGGGGTCGTCCATTTTAACTTGTAATAGATTTGCTAGAAAGAAAACTGTCAAATAGCTTAATACGCCATATTGAGTGAACTGAATACGCCATATTGATGATAGAGTCGAATACAATGTATTGGCTTGAAAAAAATATATTATACGCCGTATCTAATAAATTGAATACGCCGTATTGAGAACTCGATTCAAAAGGTTACAACTAACTATTATAATGCACACAAACATACAATATGCAAAATATACACTGCAGAAAGCAAACACACACAACAAACACACAAATATGCAAATTAATCTAAACTAAACTAAACTAAACTAAAACACTAATAAATAAGAATTAAACAACTTTACTCCCCGACAACGGCGTTAAAAACTTTATGTGTCATTATGTAGGTGTTATTTATGTATCAAGTTTTACTATTTATTTTGTGACGACTATACCTAAAAACAACACTTTAACGGACAGTGTACCCGGTCATATGGAGTTTTGTGGTAAGTAGGGTGTCGATCACTAAGAGCGAGAGCATTAATTCCTAATTCTATCAGTATTTTAGTTATCTAAGTTAAACCTAAAACTAATGCAAAAAGGGGGTTTCAGCCTGAGAGACTGGCACGGTTTGGTTGGTGACTACAATCAATTCAAGGCACTTTAACCCACGCGAGCTAATTAACAAAAGATAAAAGAGCGGTCGAGCCAAATATAAGAAAATTGTATTAACCATTATTAATCTGATTAGAAAGTTGGTTTGTTTATTAAGTGCAATGATTTCTTCTCTCGAGGTGGCATATCATTCTTAAGACTTAGGCATTACATCATCCTAAGACCTAGACACATTAATTCTGTCACAATTAAAGCATCCGCATAAAAAATCCTTATTTGCTGATCTTGTTAAACCCTAGCTCATAAAGACTTTACACACTTACCGCTTAATGGCGATTTATACACCAGTAGTCCACTTGTCCAACTATCCAATGGAATCAGAACGTTATTTGTTGAATTATCTAGGTTCACCTTCTAGTTAACACGA
>BQNB010105692.1:0-23549 GCA_026074375.1 Tanacetum coccineum
GCCACTAAGCCATAAGGATCTGTTTTCTAGTTTAAAAATAAGCTAGAAAAGTGCCTTTTGGGCTTTTTGGTTAACAATTTTAACCAACTAAGCTTATTAGGTGTAGCTTATAGCCTGTTTTAGCTTATTTCCCTTTTTCATTTGCTTATTTCTCTTAGAAAATGCAAACAGTTTTAGTTATTTTAAGTTAAGCACTCTGTCACTTTAACAGCTTATTTTTTTGTGCTTATTTGTGGTTTCTAAAAAAGGTGTCTTTGTAAAAGTTGTTTATTTATTGCTTATCTAATAAGTTGTAAAAAAATGGAAAACAAAAACGTTTAGGAATACGGGAAGTCCCAAGTGAGCCAAGGCTCGAACCCGGGACCTCAACCCCACTCACCAAACGTTTTAACACAACACCCTCTACCACTAGCACCCTTGTGTCTTTTCCGTTTACTCTTGCACAATCAATTTACTTAACCACATTTTGAGCTCTTTTTATTAATATAAGCCGTAGCTTATTTAATAAGCTGGCTTAACCAGCTTATTTTTCCTAGGATCTTTATAACATTTAAGACTTTCCTGCAATTTTTTAGATTTTTTCAACTTTATTTGTTTTTTTTAATTTATTTTTCCTAGTTTAAAATTTTAGAAAATCATTTAAAATTAGTAAATTAATTCAGAAAAATACAAAAAAATAGTTTTTAGTTTTAGATTTAATATTTTGAGGTTTACAAACTTTTAAAACATTTTTATCATTTTTAGATTTTATATTTCATTTTTAGCTTTTTAAATTAATTTTAGAAAAGAGTTTTTAATTATAAAAAGTAGTGAAAAATATTTTTCTGAGTTTTTATCATATTTTAGACTTTTCTAAAGTAGAAATCATTTTTTGGAATTTTTAGGTGTTAATTTGTTATTTTCTAGAATTTTAAATGGATTGAATAGGTTTTTAATTCATAAAAATTATTAAAAAGTAAAAAAAATATAATTCCTTTTTAGAAAATTTTCTTTTGTCATTTTAGAGGTTTAGAAACTAATATTACATTTTTAGGGTTAATTTTGACTTAGTTGATAATTTAGACGCATTTTTAGGATTCCCGTTTGCGTTTTTAGTTTAAATTTGTGTTGCCTTAATTATTTTTAGTGTAGATTGCATTAATTTTCCCGTAGATTTAGAAAACCAATCAAAATCTTTGTCATTCAAACATCAATTATCAAACCGTCAAACGACTTTCCATTGCATTCCTCGTTGGGGATAAACGACCCGGGAATCACATACTTCCGGATATATATTGATTTTCTTTGTAGATTTTGACTAGTTACCTTGGTCAAGGGTGACTTGTTGGAATTTGCTAGTTAGTTATATATATATAATTACTAACAATCAATTTTTGGCGCCGTTGCCGGGGAGGATTGTATACGATTGTTGTTGCGTTTGACAATTTGTGCTTTGAAGATCCTTCCGTGCCTAGTCAAAATTTATACAAGGAAAAATCAATATTATATCGGATGTATGTGCATTCCCGAGGTAGTTTATCCCAAACGATGGAATGACAATATATTATATATATATATATATATATATATATATATATATATATATATATATATATATATAATTATATTAATCAATTACAAATGGCAACATTCATTGCAGGTTACATCAATGATTTAAGTGTCGTCAAAGACAACATCACATTGCGACTCCAAATCCTTCGTGCTTGGATGCAACCTCTTTATGGAAAACAGCACGTCAAAAACCTAGAACTGATTGTACTGGATGAACATGTAAGTACCCATGATAACGTTCATTAAGTTGGTGAGACGAAAATTATTGTCAGTTGAATGTTATTCGATGTTAGTAATATATGTTTATTTTCCCAGAACACCAAGATGCAGGAAACCGTCAGGATGGCATTGGTTAACCAGTTTAAGGACCGTTTAAAGGAAGGAAGTGCTGTTACACTAGAGGGATACAGTTTGGGTGAAATCCAACCCAAATTTCGTATGGTTAAGAAGGCTCTTCGCCTAAGCTTTTTGTCCAGCACAAAAGTGGAACCATGTCCTGATTTTGTGGATCTTTCTATGGTTTTGACTTTAGAGGGTACAGATCTATAACCGATCTGCAGCAAGAGGAGGATGACCAATTTGGTATGTACATTTAGGAGTGTGTTCAAAGATATTTTATGTTATATTTTCTAATAATGGCATTTCATAAATAACAAATTATCATGCACAGATGTTATTGGACATGTGACTGCGTGTGAAGATCTCGACATGTATGATAAAAATGGTAAATCCGGTAAAAAGAAGCCGCTGACATTGGTTGATCATGAGTACGTAGAAAGAAACTATTTGTAAATTGATTTTCTATGAAAGATAATAACATGTTATACTATTATCTTATTGATTTTCTATTTGTAAATTGATTTTCATGTATTGTACATTTTTAGGGGCAACGAACTTCAATGCACCTTGTGGAGTGCATTTGCACAACAGTTTAATGACTTCTTGAATACCTGCGCTGATCACGAAAAGATCATTTTAGTGCTTCAACTAGCCATGATGAAAATCTAGGACGGTAACATTTATAACATTTATTCATCCATTTGATTTACTTTTTAATTTTGTTTTCTAATATTCTGAAGACATTATACTTATTCCATATTATGACAACTTGTTGAATAAGGTAAAATGTGTGTTCAAAATGGGTATAATGTAACTAAGTTGTTCCTTTTCGATGGCACGCAACCAATTGTGGAGGAGGAATTTCAAGATATCAAAGAATATAGTAGCATGTACGATTTTAATAATGGTTTTGCACTCTTAACTTATTAAAAAATATCTTTAAATTAATGTACCATAAGAATACTTCATTCTTTGACAGGTTGTTTGCTAGAGAAGATGTGGAAAAATCAAAAAATACTGCAACACATATATCCACTAACTCTAAAAACTCTACCAAGGAAACTTTTGTCGGTAATCGGTAAGAATCCTCCAAGGAACATTACTGAATTGTTGGATGTCGCACAAGTACTTTTAATATGTGTTCATAATACAACAATAAAATATTGAATACAGTTGTTGAATTGTTGTACAAATATAAAAATACTAAATTTTGTTGTTTTTTGTATTTAGGGCGTTACTTCAGTTATTGTGGGCACAATAATTGCCATTCATGTGGAGGAAGGTTGGTGGTATATAGGTTGTAGGTCATGCAAAAAGAAGGTGATTCGCAAAAAAGAAATAATTGACCTTGAAATGGACATGCCTAAGAAAAGTGTGTCTGGTAAAGATGATTGGTGGTGCACAAAGTGCAATGTTGTTCCAACCATCAAAACCATGTAAGTTTTGATTATGAGCATATACTAAAAACGATAGGCAATAGGGTTTTTTTTAAACATTGATGAGTTTATCATACTAAGCAAATCAAATGCACGTGTTATTATTTTTCTTAGGTTTCGACTTCAAGTTCGTGTTCAGGACGAAACCGGTACAATGTCTTTAACTCTCTGGAATGATGAGGTTCAGGCTGTTGTTGACAGATCGGCTTATCAATTATGTGAGAAGTATTCCAAGGTATGCTTGAAAGTATATATACTTTAAAAATGCTTACATGATTGTATTTCTCGGCAGTATATCATTAATCAAAATGCTTACCTACAATATAATCCTCATGTTTTTAGGGTGAACAAAATGACCAGCTTCCTACTGAGATTACTTCTTTGATTGGTAAAAAGTATGCTTTTAAAGTTTCCATTGATGAATACAACGTCAAGAAACTACTGCCAGTGTTCACCGTGTTGCGTCTGTCTGATGATCCTGAAATACTTCCCTCTATCTGACTTTCTGTTACTCCAAGCAAGGTACACAATTATACGTGATATGTTTTTGAATTGCAATTTTAGATTTTGCGCACTCAATTTTTCCTAAGTGATTTACATGTGTTTAATATTTTACTTGCAGATGGATACTGAAGCAACAAGTTCTGCACTTCCTAACATCACTCCGTTGGTAAGTGTATCACCTTTTTTTCTTAATACATACATTAAGAACAAATTTTAAGTAAGTTTCTAAGTAATATGTATTGGTTGGTGTAGGATTTGGAATCACAAACTGACGAGAACACGACGCCAGTCAGTACTCATAAAAACAATATTGTTGATGATGTGGAACAAAAAATGCTTCGGATGGGAAGAATAAACGTGCTGCTGAAAATGACATCGGCAATGAGTCTTCAATAGGGAAGAAAATGGCTATTGAAGTGAAGACTGAAAAAGAAGCATGATTGGTTCAATGTGTTGTGTTCATTTTCATGTTTGATTTTTGGTTGAATAAGTTATTGGCTTTTTTCCTTTTTGGTAAATTGCAATAAGACAATTTGCTTAAAGTTAATGTCCTGATTGGGTTTATATCAGGTTTAATGGTTTGATTTTTTATAAGACATTTTGTTTTCAAAGATTTGATATTTGTATTGAAGGTTTTTTTATGAAAAGTCAAGAATTTGAATTTTTACCAAGTATGCTGTTTGTGATGTTTTAGATCCTGCTTAACAGTTGAGCATTATTTTGTAATGTTGTTTAATTTAAAAGTTTAGGAGAACTAAAGAGATGTTAAACATGACATTCTCCTATTTTTTGTCACCAAACATTATTTTGTAATTTTGTTTAATTTATAACGTGTTCATTACAAATAAATGGTTTAGGCTAATGTTTTATGCAAAGTTTTTTTAAACTTTGGTTAAAAGTATGAACAAAATTACTGCATGGTGTCTATCCATTACACCATTAGTAAATGTATTTATAAAAAGAAATAAAACCTTTATTACTTGACTTTTTATATTTCAAAAGAGATGTATTATAAATTCAACAAATCTGAAACTTTTTAAGCTATCTACTACTACACACATTCAAATCTAAGAGCATATCTTATATAGGTTATTCGTGTTTGTTAATCATGAGTTTGTCATCCAAAAGAACTGTTGTTGATGCAGGACTTTACGATAATGAGGAGATGAATAACAAGTACAACACTTATCTACATACTCTTTAAGTTTTTTTTTGTATAGTTAAACTAGTATTCCTAATATTCTGCAATGTTTAAGGAAACAAAAAAATGGATGTGGTCAAGAAGTGAAAAAGCGTGTTCAAGTTGCATCAGGTATAATAGTTATTATGCCTTATATCTTTGAATTTGTTTGTTTTTGATGATTTAATAATTAGTCTCTACTCAAGTAGATATGATACCTGATGTTAATGATGAGAAGCCAGATGAATACTATTATGAGATAGAAGTTGAGAAAAAAACATTGGAAGTTAGAAAGCGAACGAGAGGCGAGGTTAGAGGCAGCCAGAAAACAAAGAGAAGCGCATTGGTTAGAGCTTGAAGCTACTCGAATGGCTGAAGAAGAGTATGAGGAAGATCATGTGGTTGAAGAGGAATATGATCAAGAAGATGATGAAGACAATGAAATCGAGAATTATGATTACGATGATTTGCACTTGGCTTATTTGGGTGATAAATCACCAAAGTTGAAAGTTGTAGTTTCCCATTTATAAGGTTGGTAAAACAAAAGTACCCAAAGTGATATGTATTTAACGTGCAATACAAAAGTAACCAAAGTGATGTACAATTCTTAAGTTGGGTAAAACAAAAGACACAAAACTTTATTCAATAAACTTGACATACAAAACATGAAAGTACTTAAATAAAAGAGTAAACAAAGACACTGTAAAAAAACAAAAGATGATACTACACTTTATTTTTGAGTTACTCTTCTATGATGGCCCTTGTGGTCTTATAGTTGCGATGTTTTACTTCTATATGTCCGCTAATAAATTCACTTTTTCCCCAATTTCTACGTAACCATCTTTGAGTGTTTGGATCGATAAGTATCGGATAACGACTATGAACCAAATAAATATCCAAAGCATGTCCTACTTGAATATTTTCAAAAAATAAAGGCAGGACAATATCATTTTTCTATCTTTCGAAGACTAAAATCTTCTGACATCTCCACTCCAGGAACTCGAAAATAGTATGCTATAACATCATTATATTGGGTAAGGTGTTTCCTTACTAAATATTTAATGGTATTTCTGTTAACATGAAGTGTTTTAACATTGCATATCATATGATCTTCACCACCCCAATATTTGTAAAGTATATTTGTCGTTACAATTCTACCTCCATGATGAACGCTTATGTTAATTGTAGGAGGAGCAGTAAATGGATTGCTGAACAAAAAAATGGTAATGTAAAACGTCATATGTTTTCGGTCAAAAGCAGATTAAATAATGTTCATAAAATTTATAAATGCGATTAGTAAAACTTACTTGAAAGCTCTAATCCTGCGCTCTTTTTGTGAAGTAGATAAAATAACAGGCATTTTTGTGTGTTTTCTGATTAGGATGATGATTTTTTTATTTCTTATCATTTATAATATAATGGAAGGGATTTATATTAGTAAAGTTGTTATGCAATTTGAAAATTTGATTTTTTGAATGAATCTAATCTAATAAATCAAATAGTTAATTTCATTCAAATTTAAAACACTTGCCTTATTAGTAGGATAAGTGGCATGTAAAAAAATCAATGTTACCAACATAAAACGTAATGAATTATACACTTGCCTTATTAGTATCAACAAACTATGCAAGGCCCAATAGGTTGAAGCCCAATTATTACTCTTATTAAGTTTTAACATATGGACAAAAAACTCAGCCCACACTAATTAAAATAGACCTTGGGCCTCAACATGGTGGACTATGTTTTCAAACATATAAACATGTAACTGATACTTATCATGTATCTTAATAAAACCGTCGGTTGCAGGAAAAAATATTACGTACATAGTCAATAACGTCTAACCATGACGGTTGGGTACATACTTGGATCAATAGTTTTAAACTTCAACTGAACATAAAAGTACTTAACCTAAACCATAAACACCACAGACTTGGAAACAATTTCAACTACAACCATGTAGACCATACAACAGACTACATAGCAAAAGACATCAGATTCTAGACAAGTGGTTTAACATATGTCAAAGATCGGTATCTTGACTGGATCTAGTTGACCTTCATCTCGAGAATGTCAACAACATCATCATATATTAGTTTGAATCTTACCATTTTGTTAGTCTTGAAATCACATTCATGCACAATGTCCCTCCAATTTGTTTTGATGTTCATGTGATTATTATTATCAGCCCGCTCTGCATGAGGTTCCAGATCAACATCGACATAAAATAAAGTTTGCTCATAATGCAAAAGTGCATTGTGATAGCTTTTCATGTTGTTGTTCTCTACAAACCAAAAAGGTATGGTCTACAATAAAAAACACAAACATCAAAAACAAAAAATAACTACATGCATCTTCTAAAGTTGTTCAATGTATCCATGAATCTAAAAAAGGACACTATTATAGCCTTATCAGGCGATTTCGGTCAGTCACATATGCCAGAAGGGGAGAATAGAAGCACCTCTCCTCATTGTCATGTTGTTCTTCATGGTCTACCCAGTCGCATTCGTGCTCCATCCTTTTATCTATAGTTAAATTAAAAAGAATATCAATGCAGTTTAATTGAAACAAATCCATTTACAGAAATAAACTTTAAGTTTCTACACTTCATATCATGTTATACATTAATTAGTTTGAAGCTTACCATAAAAGTATCGTGTAATAGGCCATAGTTTTTATGTTAAATCTACCAAATTTTTTTACTATATGTATTAACTTCACGTTATAATCAGCATACCTTTGTCAGCAGGGCTTTTGACAAACGGACGTTGCTGATTAAGTGGCATACGTGGTACATTCTCCACACGCAATGCAATGCCACTATCATCAAACGGCACCATTGAAACAGTGTTGTTCAGAAGATTGGTGAAAATCAATTTTGTCCCGACCTCTAAGTTCTCAACCTGAGCTAAAATGTGCCATCCCTGTCCTGAAAACACATGCCCTCGCCTATCGCCTGGTAGGTCAACTATACGCTGAGTAACAGTTGAAACATAAATGCCACTCACCATCACGCCTACTCGGTTGTGCTCAAGGTTGACTAGGAACTGATAAGGAAGAACCTGCATACCAATTTGATAAACAACTTTTTAGTAACATATAAGCAGAGTATGTATTGACTTACAAACACATTAACGGATATAAGGTTTAATGACAAAACTTACCGTAGACTCTTCCATGTGTCCCATTGTTACCAGGCATCTCTTTTGTATGTTTCCTACTCTGATCAAGTCATACCCATTGCATTCAAAGCCACCGTTATGATATGCCGTTACGTAGTACTCATCAACAGCTTGACGAATGAAATGGAAGGTAGACACCCTAACGTATTTGCTGTCACGAAGAAATTCCTTCCATTCATTGGAGAACAAGGCATAATTGTTTGTCCCACTAACCTTCCTGAGCCAAACTTTATGTTTTGTACCTCTGTTGTGAATCAAGTATAGCCATGGACACCCGGTGTACAGGGTTTCTGTGAACACGCTTGGCAGTACCCAAAATGCAAAAACGTACAAACAATATTCAGTTTCCATTATATACATCTAACATTAGGTAAATGAGAAAATACAAGGAACATGAGTATTGTAAAGTACACACGTACTTGCTCTGTTTGGAGGTTGCGTTGGTTCGCTTCAACAATAAACTGGATAGTCATTCTGTTTTAAAGAAAAAAAATCCTAAGTCCACAGTTACCATATGAAATATCTAATGCAGTGAAGGAAAGTTTCCAAATCATATGACAGTGGTTCTATGGAAGAAAAACTCATGTGGCGACAACGTCACTCAGAGTTTATACCGTGTAAGTATGGAGTTTGACACAGGCATCAATGTAACGAGGTTCAAGACACGTTCAAATATTTTGCGTTTCACAAACTAATGGATTACTTAGAAAATGACATTCGCCTAACATACGATTGTGTTATGTTTTTTTATCTACATACGAGTAAAGAAGTTTGTCTTATTACAACTCCAATACATTAAATGTAGTTGAAATCACTGGCCGCCAAAAAAGAACAATCTGTATGAACTTTTACCAATCATGAATCCGTGTTTCCCCGCCAAGACACGGGTGACACATAAGCTACAACCTGTATGTTCTTATAAGATCTTTACCATGTACTGTATAAAAATAGAACATACTATATTGTGATATGATGCTTAGATGTAAGTAACCAAACATATATGATACTCAACAAAGTGATTTTCGTACATATAACAAACCTATTGAAACAAAAGTTATTGAAAACTTAGAACATAATGACACTGATACTGATCAAAGTTATATCTCCTAATTAGGCACATGCAACTATTTCCCGTTAAACTAAAATGGGTATCAATATACAATGAACTTTAACTAACAAACATAGAATGACCTTAAGGCACAGTACTTGATTCATTTAAGTATATCATTCAAATGTAAAGGCGACACCAAACAATAATCAGGCAAACTATTAAGTGCTATAAAAATGTAATCTACTGACTTTAACATAACCAATCATCTAACCATGCAGATCATAGTATAAACGCTACAAACAATTTCTAAGAAAAAAATTACCTTCTGATGTGATGTTTTGAGATAATGATGATCGAAAGCTAAAAGATGAGATCAAATTAATTGTGTGTGTTCGTGATCATAAAATTGTTATGTAGGTATGCAAATGGTATAGTAGTGTAATCATTGTAACTATTAACACATTAAACGAGATATACATAATTTTTTTAAAATTAAATAATAAAATGGTTACATTTTTTTTAATTTTATAAAACAATGTAATACTTATACTTTGTAGAGTAAAAATAAATTACAAAAGAGTGTATAAAATAAAACACATTATGTACAACTATTTTTTAGTTGTGTACAACTATTATTGTATCTACAATTAAAACACATTATGTATTATATAAATTCCTAATATCTTTGTCCTTAATCAAATATATAAAACCTATGGTTGAACATAAAAATCAATTTTAAAAGAAAAAAGATGGTTAGCAACAATGCATCCAAGGTACACATGTTGTTGTAAATCACATTTTATTGTGCTTTGTTTATCATGCTATTTAAAAAATGTTTGTTGATTTATATATTTTTTAAAAATTTGATGTGTTTGTTATATGTAGGTAAGCACACAAACAGAAATCAAAGATATACCTATTATTGAATTATCTGACGATGAAGATGTAAGAATTTCATTACATATATATTTAGCTAAATAAAATGTCGTTACGCTCTTTAAATAACCAGATAAATATTATTGACATTATTTAACTTACCATACAAATGTGTAGGCTGTTCCAGTTAAACGTAAATGTCACAGGTTAGTTAAAAATGGTTGTTTGATCAAGAACAATGTAGTTGAGATTGTTTCTTCCGATGATGACAAGGGAGAGTCATTAGCGGATACAAAAATGGTTGATGTTGACATTCAAAAGAGAGGAAAGAATGAAAAAAAAGTATGACTTTATCAAAATACTAAAATTTTCTTTGAACCTATAATTTACATCTTTATGTGTACAAGATATTACTAATTTCCTATCACTATACCATTTTATGTAGGACTTTAATGACGATGAACCAATTACATTTACTCGGTCCAAAAAGAGATCAAGGAGTTCACTTTCCAAATCACACGCATTTTGTCTGATTGATGAAGATTCAGATGAAGAGGTTGTTAATGACAAAAGTTTTATTCAAGTTAATGACTTTGACACTAACACTATCAATGAGGAAGCAACCGATGACGACGTTGGAATTGATTTATAAGCTACTGATAATAATACTGACGAAGATGAACCTTCAGATGAGATGGACGAGTTGGACGACTTTAGTGATGATGAAGACGCCATAGATGTATGATACAGAGACGAAAATCAATGATTAGATTTTTTGATATTAACATGAGATCAATATATAATAAATGAATGTTTAATTTTAAGTCAATTGTTTTATCTTCTATTGTTTTGAAACGTTTTTTTAATAGCATATTTTGGGAATGATTTTCTTCATATTTTGGTTATGATTTTTTCACATTAAATCATTAAAAGAGATATTCTATAATATCATTTCTATTTATAGTTTCATAGTATCCTTTTTGTTTCATTTACCTATATTACTTATGCAAATGTATTAAATATAAATGATAGTATGTATAAATATACAAACCACTACCATCCTTATAAATACTCTTTATGTTTAACATAATACACCTATCAACAATCATAAAAACCATATACCCATGGCATCTTCAAACTCCAAACTTTCTGAAGATGCACTCAAATCTTCCCCTGAAGTAACTTCAAATAACCATGTTCCAAGCACGGATTCTGTGAAACCATTGCCCGAGCTAAAGAAACATGACGGACTTAGTCATGAAAAGGCTAACGGACTAAATAATAAAGTTGATGAGGCAATTAACTTTCTTGCATCAATTTTTGAAGGAGGTCAATCTTCGCAGGAAAACCAAGGTATCGAACATATGTTTTTCCTAAACTAACAAATTATTAGGAATGTAATATGATGTATACGCAGTTTGTTGTTTTTAATTAAATTTTCTTATAGATGCGTTAGATGAATTTGTTCTTATTGACTGGCTGAAACTTAATGTTGGGGATCATGAAGAGTGTGAACAAGTTCTAAACGGTGTGAAGGCAAGGGTTTTTAAAGCAAATGCTTTGATCAATGAACTTCGCGCAATGGGTCATTACTTAAGTGAAGATTACGTTGTGGATCTCAACTTCTTCCGTGAAGATTGAGCTTTCAACAACTAAGTATGATCAACAAGTTTATTTGTTTCCACTTTTCTTAATAAATGTATTCGAGTAGTGTGATTTGTTTCCGTATTACTTTAATGTAACACGATAACATTCATATTTACTGGAATACTTATGTTTTCACCGATGTATTACATTTCAGATTCATAATTGAATGAGACTTTAATGTTTTAATTTTTAGTTACTTTCTAAAGTTTACTAAAGTTATGTTAATTAATGTTAAATGAAACAATTATGATCAAATTCTCATGTTGACCGATTCTCACTAATTCAAACAATAGTTTTCAAAATTTAAATTTACAATCACATTAATAGGCATCCTTATATATTGTATCTCATTTAATAGCTACAATAACCCAATATGCTAAACAAAATCAGGGTTGACCGATTCTCACTAATTCAAACAATAGTTTTCAAATCATGATTTGCAATCACATTAATAGACATCCTTATATATTGTATCATCTTTACCACAATAAACGACAGCACGGACACAAGTTAAATCCAACCTAGTGCGAGTTACACTAAAATGCTTAAACCTCACAACTTCAAACTTACATATTCGGTGTTTAATCAAAGTAGTGGTACTACACTATTACTATGGCTGAAAACAATAAAAAAGATTCAAGAAAACGTAAACAAAAGGTGTTGTCCAATCGAAAGACATAGCAATCATACCAAAATGTCCCTTCGCCAGATAAAGTGGTTACACCTCAACATTCCAACCGAAGAATCCCTTTGTCAGAATTGCTGACACCAGTTCCAAAAAAGAGTTTCTTTGGCAGAAATACTCAATTGTATGTTTCTCTATACACAATGATAACGTATAATGAATATTGTTTGATATTCTATGTAACGTGTTTTAGTTTGTATATACATAGATGACTCCACTAAATGAAAGATTGCCACCGTTTATACATCTTCAACACAATCTTATACACAAGCAAACAAGCTTCCAGGTATAAAAACATATTATACGTTAATATTAGATATGTTGTCAACGCATCTTCATTGTAATAATAACTACATATAGTATTTGAAATCGTAAATCATTAAAGCTACAAACTGTTTAACATGGTCATTTTTTGTTAATATTCAAAATTCGGTTTTACCTAATAGGTGCATCTACTCATTCTACAATGAGGCAACCAACAACTCACAATAGATGATCGCTTTCTGACGTAACTAATTGTAAGTTGCGTATTATGTTAGTAACTTAAAACAACTACTTTTATTACCTACTTCTTTTGAAAGGATTATGTATTAAATTTATGACAACATACTATGATTGTGTGTGTAATACAGTTTTGCCTTAAAGGTTTAATACTATTCCAAACACTGGTCAATCAACAAGAAGTTCAAGTTCAACCTTTTTTCAAGGTAATATTGTACATATGTTGACTAAATAATGTATACTTTTTTTCTGTTTATAATAGTAAGATGAATTATGTATATGTAATTAGGATCAAACTCTGGAACAACTAACACCATATTGCCCACACAAAGTCAGAACACTTTTTTAAATCAATTATCTCCATTATTTGCCAATGTGGGATCTCCATTTAGCCAAACTACAGCTGCAACGTGTCAGTCATAATTAGGTGACATGTCTATCCTTATATTTTCATACTTATAGTGTTTAAGCATATACTCTTATAACCGCAAAGTTTGATTTGCTACTTCTTTTGTAATACATGCTTAATGTTGTGGTTAATATATTAGGAATAAATCAATTACTTGAGAATATCTCAAGGCAACCCACAAATATTGGCACGAGTACTGCAAGGCGTGTCTCACTTACGCCACATAAAGCAACAAATGTTGCATCATGTCCTTCATCTTTCATACCGTAAAACAGAACTCCAAATTCTCAGCATACGTTGGGTTAGAAACATATATAACTATACTATCATTTTATGTATTTAATTTATACAGCTATAGTCTTTATAAGAACCTTATGCTATTTGTGTACAGTATCACAAAGAGCTGTTGTATGCAACACGCAGCCTGGAGTTTTGCCTACTTCTTTGCCAACAAGTCGTGATCAAGTGAATCCGGTTGCTGCAAGACGTAAACGACAAACTCCTTTGAATGATAATTCAAACGGTATTTTTATAATGCAAACTCCTATGTTTGGTACTGATGATTATTGATGAACTAAGATACGTGTGTAATCTTGTGGTTATTGTATTAGGAATAAATCTACTACCAGATAATAATGTACCCAAAATCACAAATGTTGCCACAAGTAGTTCAGGTCGTGTTTCACTGACTGCACCGAAAGCAACAAATGTTGCCAGACGTCCTTCACCTTGCGTGCCAAAAAAAACTCAAAATTCTCTAAATCTGATTGGTCAGAAACATATATATCTCTACTCTCTTTTGATGTAATTATTTCATAAGGCTCTACTATTTTTAACTCCCTTATGCTATTTATGTACAGTATTACGAATGAATGTTGTATGCAACACTCCGACTGGAGTTGTTGGTAACCATTCTTTGGCAATAGGTGGTGATCAAATTACTCCGGTTGCTACAACATGGAAACGACAAACTGCTATGAATGATAGCTCACGTGGTATGTTTCTAAACCAAGATATAAATTTATTTGTTACATTTGTAGTTGATGCTCATTAATTTACCTAAAAAATATGTTCATGTTTGTTTTCCAGTTACGCCACGTCAAACAAAAAAGGTTGCAACAACTCCTTCCTTTATTTCACTTATGCAAACTCCAACTTCAGGAAACTCAATTGGTAATCAATATATATCCCTGTATTATACTTACATCCCTAACAAGTAGAATAATTTGTAACTCCATAACTTTTGTTTAGTATCACCAAATGAAATTCTTTCAACACGATTAACAAAGTAAATCGTAGTATACTCGCATCAAATTCTTTGCCATTAAGTGGTAATCCAGTAACTCCAGTTGCAGCGGCAACACGTAATCTACAATCCCCGCTTACTGATGTGTCAAATGGTAGTTTGCCATGCCACTCTCAAACTAAATTTTTGATGTTTCTTCATTGTTCTTTGTAAATTCTTATTCATTTTTACCGTAATGTTGTTTTCAGTTGATTTGCACACACCTATGGTTGGTCGTGCTACCCAATGCAGTAAAAAAGCATCAACGACCTGTGTAACTACAACCATTCCTGGAATACAAACAAGAAATTCAACATACGAAGTTGGTGAATCATCAAGAAGACCCAAAAGATCTAAGAAGCCGCCTTTACAATTTGGTATGCTAGTTAGGTTTAATCTTGATGAGGCTGATGGAAATGTGAGAAAAGTTTATGATAAACACGTTGGTATTTCAGAAGGTAATTTGTTTTTGTGTTCATACAATCTAAGTTAATGAAGATGATCTTAACTCATACAGTATTTAAGAAGTATGATTAATTTTTTGCAGAATACTACGACCATGGTGATCCTACATTTGAGTGTAAAGAATGCCATGCTTTGGTATGGGAAGCGGAAGCAAAGAAAGGAAACCCTAATCCAAAAAACAAAGGTTATAGTATATGTTATGGCAAAGGAAAAGTTTTTATTAAACAAGCACCGGCTGCTCCTAAACTGTTAGTGGATTTGTTTTTTTAATGACGATTCTGAAATTTCAAAACCAACGTTAAAACATACAATAGCATGTTTTCTTTTACCTCAATGGGTGGAAAGGTTGACGATTCAATAAACAGGAGAGGATGTGGTCCATATGTTTTTCGCTTGCATGGACAGACATACCATAATATGGGTAGTTTACTTCCAAAAGAAGGCGCCCCTCCGAAATTTGCGCAGTTGTATATATATGACACTGAAAACGAAGTTAAAAATAGAGCAAGAGATTTAAAGTTATTTGTGTTGCAAATGACTATTTTGTAGAAAGTACATGTTTATATCGTCTTTGTTAAAATTATAAAAATTTGTTTTCATCGCTTAATTTTTTTTTGCAGCAACTCTTCGTCATCGTCTGCTCTTTCTAAATCAAAGCATCCTGTTGATAGAGACATAATCAAAGTGGTTAAAAATGTTTTAGACACTTTGAGTGATTTGGTTAAAACATTTAGAAGAGCGCGTGACAGGTACAATGAAGACTCGGAACAGAATATATGAATAAAGTTGGTTGCTAAGCGAGGCACGGATGGAAGAACATATAATCTTCCAACTGCCAACGAGGTTGTTGGTCTTATTGTAGGCGACTTCGATAGTTGTGCAAAACAAAGGGATATTGTGATAGAAAAACACCGTGAAGGTTTGGAACGTATCAACATTTTTTATCCTTTGTACCTTCCTCTGCAATACCCTTTGTTGATGTCGTGTGGGCAAGATGGGTATCATTTGGAGATACCACATAGAAAGAGATCTGGACAATGCGTCATGGGTAAAAAGGATAAAATGGTTAGTATGCGGGAGTGGTTTGCTTGTCAAATACAAGACCGTCCGAATCAGGAGAATTTATATGTTCGTGGAGGTCGTTTGTTTCAGCAATTTCTTGTGGATGGTTACACTATGGTTGAGACAGAACGTCTGTATTTCCATCGCGCAAAACAGTCAAAGCTTAGGTGTGATACATACTCAAATATTAGTAAAAGCGTTGCTGAAGGAAATACTGACCCCATGCTCATTGGTAAACCTGTTGTGTTGTCTTCTTCATTTACCGGTGGACCAAGGTACATGAAGCAAAACTATATGGATGTAATGGCTTTGTGTAGATGGTATGGTTGTCCGAATTTGTTTATAACTATAACATGCAATCTTAATTGGCCTAAAATGGCAAGATACATGAAAGCACATAACCTGTCAGCTACAGATCGCCCTGATGTGATGTCAAGAGTTTTTAAAATGAAAGTTGATCAGTTGATGAAGGATCCCAAAGACTTACGTTTATTCGAATGTACACAAGCAGTCTTTTTCTAGCATTTAAACTATTTATGTCCAAAAAATCATTTAGTTGTCCTTCACAGAAAGTTATGACACGAAATAAGATATACTTCATAAACTCTTAACATTTACATACTTTTACCATGATTGTATATAACAGTTGCGTTACAAAAAAGAGTGACTTCCACACGCGCATATCAGTTTGTTCTATGCATAAGGATACCAAGCCCAAGCGTTGATCAAATTGACAAGTACATATCGGCAGAGATTCCAGATAAAAACGAAGATCCCGATTTGTACAAGTTAGTTTCTGATTTTATGATGCATGGTCCTTGCGGTGAAGATGACCCAACTCAGGTTTGTATAGCTGACGGGAAATGTATGAAACATTTCCCAAAGAAATTCATAGAACAAAGTTCGGTTGACTCAGAATGTTATCCCGTTTATAGAAGACGTGATAATAGATGACATGTGGAGAAGAGTAAAAGTCATATGCATAACGGTTATGTCATCCTGTACAATGCTACCCTTCTAAAACATTATCAATGCCACATCAACGTTGAGTGGTGCAACCAAACGGGATCAATCAAATATTTGTTTAAGTATATAAACAAAGGTCCTGATAGAGTGTCGGCTTAATTGTATGAAACAGTTACAAATGACAAAGGTCAACAAGTTAAAAAAACCCATCGACGAGATAAAAGCGTTATATGACTGCAGATATTTATCTGCGTGTGAGGCGGCGTGGAGGATATTTGGATTTGAGACTCATTATAGACCATCGTTTGTTGAGCGGTTATCGTTTCATCTGTCGAGCAACCAAATAGTTTTATATGACGAGAACTCTAACCTTGAAACTGTTATACACAAGCCATCAGTTGGTCAAAGTATGTTCGAAGGATAGATGAAAATGAATCAGCTCTATCTTAAAGCAAGGGAGCTAACGTATGCCGAGTTCCCAACAAAGTATGTCTGGAACGCGCCAAAAAGAATATGAACGGATAGGAAGCAAGGAAGATAGATTGGATGCATTCACAGTGTTCCTATATCAACATGAGACGCGAACTATTGTAGGATGTTGCTAAACAGTGCAAAAGGATGTAGAAGACAAGATGAGATAAAAAAAGGTAAACGGTGTTGTTTATCCTACTTACAAAGAAGCCTGCTACGCATCGGGTCTTTTAGAAGACGACAAGGAATATGTTGATAGTATTAAAGACGTTGCCCATTGGGCGCCTCCTGAACATCTTCGTGAGCTATTTGTTACATTGCTATCGCAAAAGGAACTAACCACGCCTTTGACAGTTTGGTTACAAACATGGCACTTGCTTGCACAAGATGTTTAATACAAGAGAAGGCAGATTTTAAACATTCCAGGTAATACCGACAACATACTTACTGGAAAATAATTGTTTGCACGTGTTCTTTAAAATACTTGAGCTTTAAAACGTTGTTTTAGAAACGTTGTTCAATTACCATTTAATCTGTGCAGATTTCATTATTAGTGACGACGAAAAAAAAGAATGTTTGTTTGTTCTATATGGAAGAACTTCTGCGATCGAGAGGTTGTTCTTTGAGGAATTAGCCTGAGATTCCTTACCCGGATAGTAGATACATAACTGAATTTGGTAATCGACTTATATATGATGAGACTGATTTTAACCCTGTGGAGTTGCAGACTGAATATGAACGTCTATACGCTTCTTTAACAACAGAACAGAAGGGTGTTTATGACACCATAATGAACTATGTTGAAACTGTAACAGGCGGTGTGTATTTTGTATACGGGTACGGAGGTACTGGCAAGACCTTCTTATGGAAAACACTTGCTGCCGGCATTAGAAGACGAGGTGATATATTGTTGAACGTGGCATCAAGAGGTATAGCATCTTTGTTAATGTCTGGAGGACGAACGGCGCATTCAAGATTTCATATTCCTATCAACGTTGATGAGACCTCTACTTGCTCCATAAGTGCTCAAAGTGATCTGGAAGCATTGTTAAAAAAATGTAAGCTTATTATTTGGGATGAAGCGTGGTATGCAGTGTAAGCACTAGTCAAATTTATATATATATAGTATTAATCCCGTGAAAATTCTTTCCAAATTACTTCTCAAACAAGAGAAATAAAAGGATAAAATCTCACATAAGAAAACACAATATGTATATTTTTAACCGGGAAGTATTTCTTCTCGGGTCGTATCCCAACGAAGTCGTGAATTGAGATAGATTCGGGAATAATTTCGGATTCAAGTCAAGAATGAATTAAAGGATTTTTGAATTTTTAATTACGACTAAATACGAATTTAATAGCACAATAAAACTATAGAAACAAATTAAAGAATAAAAACGTTTTAACTAATACAAAATAAAACAAATTTAGAATTTGAAAACGTGAGCTTAAAACTGAAATTAAAATCTAAAGCACTACTTTCAACAAATTTTATACCTAGAAAAATCACAAATTTAAAAATGAAAATTTAGGAAAAGAATAAGAATTTTATTAACTATTTTGAAATTAATATTAAGTTTTTTAAGCAAAAAATGAATTACTAAAAATAAACTTTTCTTAATAATTGACACTTAAACATAATTCTAATTTCTATTTTTCAAAAAACCAAGAAATAAAAAAAAAGAATTTCACAAAAAGAATTAGAATTATCCAACTTTTTTCTAATTTTCTATGAATTATTTAAGAAAAAGAAATTACTAAAAATCTATTTAAATTCCTAGAAAATACAAACTTAATTGGAAAAATAAAGAAAAATTGTTTTTATCTACTTAAAAAGGTGCAGAAATTTAATGGAACAAAAATGCCCAAATTTTATATAGCAATTGAACCCTAATAAAGCAATTGAACCCTAATTTTACCTATTAAAGTATAAACCCTAATTTTTTAAAACTAATTCTAAAAATATTAAACCTAAAAAGACAGGGTAGAAAATGAAACAAAAGAAAGTAAAGGATAGGCGGGGTAATTAACTAGAATTTACACTATAGTGAAAACAGACAACCCTTAACTATCTAGAAAATACCAAACAGACCCTACGATTTAAGCATTTTTGGCTTATCTAAAAAAATAAGAATAAGCAAAAACTTAAAACTACAAAGTTAAACTTGAGCTTATACTCTATAACTTTAACAAAAGCACTATGAACTTTTAACAACTAGATAAGCTAGAAAATTAGCTTCTAATACTGTCTTACAGAAACTTAGGTTTTACTTTTGAAAATCTAATTTTTTAAACTTTTGCTTATTACTAACTTATTACTCAAGGAAAATGAGAACCAAAAGAAGCTATATGAAACTTAAGATGTATACTAGAGATTTCTAAAAAAAAATAAGCTGAAGGTTAACAAGATTAACAAGAAATTTGTTATTGAAAAGTAAAAGATTCAGCTTATTAATGAATTTAAGCTATACCTAATAGGCTAAAAAGCTCATAACTAAATCTTAGAAACTGAAACTTTAGAAATAAGCTATCCTATGAACTTTGAATAAAACTAGATATAAGGATTTTGAAAATGAAAACTAGAAAAGAGACATCTAAGAGAAATAAGCTAGTGACCTAAACTGTTGCTAATACCACTTTTTGCAGGTTCAATTAAGCTAATCTAAAGCTTGAAAATGAAAATTAAGAGTTGATTTATGTAAAACTAATAGAGTACTCCTAAATGGCTTAATACTAACTTCTAATTCCTAAATTCAAGAGCTAAAAAGACATCTAGAAAAGAGATGAACAACAGCAGTAGTAACTTAGTTACTACTGCTTTTGCTGATATACTTGGCAATTGCTAAGTGCAGGCCAAATTCTTAGTTAAGAACTCTTAGACTAACTCACTACTTGTATTTAAGTGTACACTAACACAAATTGAACTCTAGAATACATGTGAAAACACTTAACTACAAATTCTACTTAATCCTAAAATTGTCCTGGTGCTAGGACAACTTTTTAAGCTCTAAATCTTGTGATTCTACAAACTAAGTTTTAAAACCTGTTTAAAACTTAAACATGTTGTCAAACTCAACTATGTAAAAAGCTTTGACAAGAATTTGTTGACTTTAAAGGTCAAAAACACTTTAACCCAAACACTCCTTATCCTGAACTGTCCCAAACTTAATTCTACTTATAATCTATTTAAAACTAAAAATACTAAAACCTTATATCTACTCACACTTTAACTAAGCTAAATGAGCTATCTAAGCAATAAAACCTAAAGCTTATTAAGAGGAATAAGCTAGTTTATCAGCTAGCTACTTATCACTAGTATATGACAGACTCTAAACTTGAAGATCTCAATAAGTTCTAACTACATTGGCTTAAAACATTTGCAACTCTAACTAACTAAGCAATTCTAAACAAGTTTAAGCAAAATTAGACAATGCAATAAGCTACTAGAATAAAATTCAAATGCTGAAAGTGAAATATAGAAGATTAACCTTTGAATTGAAGTCTCTGATCCTAGGTCACTCTTTCTGAATGAGTGACCTCTAAACAAATTCCTAATGTGGCACCTTGCCTCTAAACCAAAAGCTTAAAGCTCAATAAGCTGAATTTAGCTTATTCTTCCATAAGCTTCCAAAATTGAACTCAATTGAACAATTATGAACTAAAATAGACAAAAACAGTATTTAGAAAGCCATTAACCAAATTTGAACAACTTTAGAACAGGAGAAAACAAAATAAGCTAAGATGAGCTTATTACAAGCTTATTGACTAAAAATGGCTTATTACATGAAAACTTGAAAATGAAATCAACTCAAATTAGCGTATATTGCTTAGAAATGAAGAGTACAAGTGAAGAAACAAGTAGTACAACTGAATTTAAAAGTTTAAAAGCTTAATTGAAAACGATGAACAGTAAACGAAAGCTAAAAAGGAAAAATTACAAAGTAAACTGAAAAATTAACTAACTCTCACTAACTAACTACTCCTAAAACTGAATGTTTAAGCTTCTATTTATAGAAAAAAATATGATGGGAAGATGAGACTTCGATCAATCCTACCAATGACTTTTAAAATCTTGATATTAAAAGCCGTTTCTGAATAGGTGAGGTTTTCGAACCATAAGACGGAAGCCACGTGTGCAAAGTGATGTAAATTGAGTAAATACAGGTAAATTTGAAGTGATAAGACGGAGCTCGGGTTTTGGGCGGGAAAAGTGGTTGGAAGGTTGTTAGGGGAAAGTTAAACCCCGCTTTGTGTTTGAAAGTTTGGAGTATATACACAACTCGTCCCTCTGTTTCTTTCTATAAAGTTTAGTGTAAAATGAGTTTAAAGATTGACAATAAGGGCCCTTGTAGTTTATTCAAACTTTGGCAGCCTTGTTTCCTTTCTTTAATATCTTTGATAAATTGCAAAACTGGCCCTTGTACTTGCTATCTCCTTTTTCCTCTTAATAAACCAACTTTCTAACTTTGACAACTTTGGTCCTTGGACTTTCAAAACATCCAAATGAGCCCTTGTAATCTTGAAACTTGTCAATATTGGTCCTTGGCACTTGATAATTGAGTCTTCATTGACTTTCTTCTCTTGATCACTTGTCTCTTCCGTTTCTTGTCGGTTTTAGTTGTTTTTGCTCTTTTTGACTTTAATATTCTTTCCTGCACATTGAGACACAAAAGCACACATATTTCTATCTTTTGGCATATTTTTTTGGCTTTTATTGGCGAAATCCTGGGTATTTTATATGTACAATTTAACATTTATCAAAATTCCCCAAACTAAAGGATTGCCGTGTCCTCACGCAATTTTATTAAGTGTACACTTTGTAAACTAACAAGTTTCCAAAATGCCCTTGTTTTCATCTTTAATGAATAACCTTTTTAAACATCTCAAGCTTTTTCTTAACACTTTTTTTTCTTTAGGAAACACATTAATGGCAATCATTGCAATTTTGCAACTTTTAGGCTCATTGAAATAGGCTACTCCCGATTAATAGAGCACAAAAGAGGAAAATTCGTCTTCCCTGACTTTTCACTAGACTAAACAAAGCTATTAAACAAGATCATTGTCAATATAAGTCCAAATGGTTAAGCTCTTATACTTACAACTTGTGAACTTTTCTCTCCCAAGAATAAATTAATGATTAAGATGTGTGCACTCTTTTCAATTCAACCATATATCAATTTATCTTTAGAGTTGAAATCCATCTAAGCTTTACACTCAAGCCTTGTGAGCTTAAATGTTAATAACATAGATATCCTTGTGGTGTCTCTTACCACTACTGTTCCTACTTTGAAAATTCTCCCACTTTCGCTTATTCCCTTCAAGAATCCTTTCATTTCTAGCTTGCAACTTTTGTTCCATCAACTTATGTGCCATACGCACAACATCATTCAAATTGGTAGGCTTAGAAGAATTAACTTCACCCTTGATGTTATCAAACAATCCTCGGATGTAAGCATCGATTTTCACACTTTCTGGCTCAACCATCCTTGGACACATCAAAGATAACTCATTAAATCTTTGAGTATAAGCCACCATGTTATACTCCTTGACCTTTAGGTTCCACAACTCGTTTTCTATTCTTTGCAGTTCTTCAGCAGGACAAAACTCTGCTGTCATCAATTTCTTTATCTCAGTCCACCCCATTTGGTTAGCAACATCTAGTCCCAAAATTGCGACTTTAGAGTTCCACCAAGTCAGTGCATGTCCTCGTAGTGTAGCAGCAGCAAACTTATCTTTCTTATCTTCCGCACACTCGTTTATCCCAAAAGTCATTTCCGTTTTCTCAAACCATCTCCTAAGCTCAACAGCTCCTTCGGTACCACGGAAATTCTCAGGGTTACTGATAACATCAAATATCGTCTATTTTATAGCATCATTTATCCCATGTTATTAACCCATTTTGTATACTTATTGCAAAGAATTGTTACTTAATCATTTATATT
>BQNB010105693.1:0-10000 GCA_026074375.1 Tanacetum coccineum
CCAAGCTTTCAAGCTTATAACCCTAGATTAGGTTTCCAAAACCCTAATCTTTCCTTTTTCTTCTTAATCCTTGCAAATGATGAACCAATGCTTGCAAACACCTTAGAATACCTTAAGATTGATGTGTAAAGGGTTGTATAATCTTACAAAATCAAAGTGTGGATTTGTTTATATGGCTTAAGTGTGCCGTGGGTTTTGGTGTATAAAAGAGAGGAGTAAAATGAATTTTGCATGTAAAGAAGTTTAAGTAAAGTTTACTTATGCATGCATGGGTATTTATAGTGAAAATATCTCACTAACTTAACCATAGTTACTTTCTAACCCTAGGTTAAGGTTAACATGCCAAGTTGATAAAGGTGTAAGAGTACCTTTATTAAATATCTAGATATTATGTATAAGATGAAAAGTCTTGGTCTCATCCTTATAAATTCGGCATATATACATGTATATGATGTAATTTTTGATTATTTTGAGTATTGGGTATAATCGTGGGTATTCGTTTAGGCGTAGATAGGTTTTAGAACTTCCGGAAATGCCGAAACGCGTTTTATTACGAAACGTAAGCATTTTACGTAGCCAATAAAAATAAGATGAACAAAGTTATTAATTATCCTCATAATAATCATATAACACTTGCTTGATGTAAACATTTAATTGTTTAATGCCCGTTTACATTGTATGATCATTTTCAGTCTACGCGATTTAGCTTAACGATTAAAATTAATAGTGAACGCGTACGAGAAAAAAATAAATAGTGAAATTAAATAGTATTGTAAATGACCTGAAAATACGGAATGTTACATTGATAAAGGATTGGGGTTTCAAGTTGGAAGGGTTTGGTGGTTGGTTAAATAAAATACACCGAAAAGAATACACAAAGTATGTAATATATTCCGTATATATTACATATGAAAAAGAAACAATTATATAATTCATGTGGCGAATCATATAATAAAGACAAACAAACAAAAGAATAAGTCGCAACATATAATACTTTACACGTATTATTTAAGAAACGTAAGAAAAATAATCGTAACAATATAATTCGACACGTTTTCGAAATTCACTTTACTAAATAAATAAAACGTTCTTGCATAAAAGTAAACACACGTTTTAAAGTTACGAGTTAGATAAATGACGTTTTAAAGACTTTACAAAAGTTATAGTTGGGAATTATAAAATAATATTTTATAATTTAGTATTTCGTTACGCGTTTTAACTAAACTAGTTATCTTGTTTATAAAAGTATAGTTTTCGTTTACTTACCGATTTATTGTAAAATCATAATTTAAAATCTTAAATACTATATAACTTTGTCATTTTATCGGGTTTCTAAAATAATATAAACTTTAATGTAAATTTACTAAATATAAGGATTTTTAGAAATTTCGGCATGACCTTGCCGTTTATACAACGTTTTCCATTTTTACAATCTTCAACGTTTTCCACTTTTAACCAAACCATGTTGCAAAATACGCACGTGTTCACATATATATTTAAACTAGACAAATATAAGAAACAAAAATATATAAAACCAAACACACCATAATGGGTTGAACCAAACACCCTTTTAGGGGCAGTTTATCACAAATCCAAACGCCCCTAAAGGCTGTTAAACAACAAACCAAACGCCCTCTAAGGGCTGTTAAATGCAAAAACAAACACACCCTCGGCTAATTACTACAACCAAACGCAGCCATGTGTGGTCACAACCCAACCCGAACGCACCCTTTGTTGGCTGTTTTGGTGCGGCTGACCCGGAACCAAAACGCACCCTTTTCGGCTGTTTTTATAACACAAACCACACGCACCCTAGCTGTGATTTTTCACAGCCAAACGCACCCCTTTTCGGGTGATATAATTCCAACCGCACCCTCATTGGTGGCGGCTGCCACAATACTAAACGGACCCTAATGCTACAAACCAAACGGACCCCGCTGTGGTGAAACCCACAGCTAACAAACACCCCCTCAGTGGTGGTGGTAATGAACCAAAACCACCCTTGGTGGTGGTGGGCTGTTGCCGAAAACAAACACCCCTTTGGTGGGGTCTTTTACCACCGATAACAAACACCTCTTTGTTGTTACTATAAACCAAACGCACCCTGCTGTTGGGAAACCCAAAACCAAACGCACCCTGCTGGTGGTTTAGTCACGATGGTGTGGAGATAATGGAGTGGTGGCTGCGGTGGTCGTTGTAGCGGTGGCGTCGCGGCTGTAGAGGGGGGCAGCGGGGGTGTAGGGAGATGGAGATGAAGGTGAGGTGGTGCGTGGAGCGGTGGTGTGCCGGCTGTTATGGTTGTGGCGGGGATGACAGCGGCGGCTGGTGGTTATGAAGTTGAAGGTGGTGATGTTGATGATGGCGGTGTAGGTGGCGGTGATGGTGGTGTTTGCTGCGGTGGGACAGCAGCCGGAGAGGAGGGGGAGGGAAAGATGATGCGGTGTGTGCGCCCGGGCGCATGTGGCTTGCCGGAGGTGGGTGAGGCGGAATAGAGTTTGGATATGGGGATAGGGTAGAAGATCGGGTCATGAGGATAAACATTTGGTTTCGGCCGGACCTCGCCGGGGAAAACTTTTTCGGCGGGGACTTGGCGGCGACATGGTGGCCGGCTGGCGGCGGTGGGCCGGAGAAGTATGGACCGGAGGTGGGTGGTTGGCTTTGCCGGAAAAAAAAAGAAAAAAAAAAAAAAAATATTTGATGAGAAAGAGGTGTATTGTGTGTGTGTTTTATTTTTATAAAATGAAAGAAAAATGTATGATTTTTATATTTATATATATATATATATATATATATATATATATATATATAAAGTTATAAAATAAAAGTGTAATAGTGGTATGATTGATGAGGTGTAAATTTTAAAATCTTTCCTAGGGACCCTAAAGTGTAATCTTTTGAGTAATATTTTATAATAGTGTGTTCGGGACTAGTTTGGGGATCTTAACGGCGATGATTCAAAATCACAAAACTTGCGCCATTGTTTTCCAAATCATTTTTTCAACAAAAAATGAGTATTTACTTGATAATATTTCATAATTATTCTCTAATAAAATTTATTAAAACTACTCGTTATTTTTATTTTGGTGAAGCGTTTAAGCTTGACGAAATAAAATGGATTTCAACTCGAATATTCGCGTTATCATCAAACGCTTTTGAACAAAATGTTAAATGATTTTATTTAATATTCTTATTAAATAAATGGTGATTATTTAAAAAATTTATTTATTATTTTTTGTGACGGCACGCGTGTATTTTATTAGCTTCGTCTTTTATTGGTATTTTGGTCGTGCAGTTTTCAAAACTTTTGCGAGGCTTGTTTCACCCTCTTCTGCTTGTTTTCAAGTCTCGGGTAAAACTAAAAAGGTTGTCTGAAATATGTTTTCATCGAGATTGATTATAGGGTCCAGAGAACGTGAAAAGTAATTTGTGGTTGTTTTTGTAAATGCGCAGCTTTGATTTAAATATTTCCTTTTTCGTTTTCGAAACTCAAAATAATTTAAACTCTCTAAATGTTTATATAACGCTCACAATGTAATGATGATAGAGAATATGATTTATTACGCGGCTCTCTCGCTCGCGAGGTTCGAAAATTGCACAGGTTGCGCTCGACGCTCTTCATATATATGTCAGTCAGCTGTATGCGTGTATATGTATTTATACTGCTTCCCGCTTATACATGATTGACTCATCCAATTCGTTAATTTCTTCTCCGAATTTTTATTAAATATATACACGGAGAACATTATTTTCCATTAATTGTGTCACTCTTTTCTCATTTGCCACCCTCCGCACCGCGCCCCGCCCCGCCGGCCCGCCGCCCCTGCACGCATTTGCCCTCAGTGTGCACCGGGTGTAAATCAATTCCGCCTTTTTGATGAGTAAAAGTTGCGAGAGAAGTTGTTCTTCTGCACCACATTCCTAATCCATGAAGGCTTAGTCGGGGGGGCCTTAGTTTTCGGGGAAAAAAATCGACATGTATGTCGATTTGATCGTCCTTTATAGGGTTTCACCCATAATGGTTTGTTTCGATCGATCGATTAGCGAGGAGTGAGATAAGCAAGAAAGAGATTTTTTAGGGTTTATAAGAATAATATTTATTTTTAATTTAGGTATGGGTCTTTGTATTTATAGGATACCAAAGACAATCCTAATTTAACTAGAAGTCCTTTAATATTATTATCCTTAAGCTATACAGACGTTGTACCTGAAGCTCCACACTTCTCCTTATAAGCGCGGTCGGCCCAAATATATAATATTTATACTATTAATTATTTTCATATATACTATTACGATCAGGGTAGGGGAGTATTAATTAAAAAGGCAACTTTATTATAAAAAGGGTAGGAAAGATATTCCACCGTCAGATAGATTTGCTCAGATTCAAAAACGACGGCCCAGTGGTGTTTTTGTAAATACTGGAAACTTGTAGGTCAAATAAAAAACACTACAAACTACCAAATAACACTTACGAACTATTTTCCCCATCTTGAACAAAACCCAGGTTCCTCTTTTCCATTCTCTACCAAATTTCACACACTTTTCTCTCTAATTTCACATACTAATTTCACATACTAATTTCACACAATCAATTCTACACCCACTAATTCTGTTAATCACTATACTACCATTAACCGACCGAACTTCAAGGGACGAATCAACATCGATTAGGGATGAATGATCCTGATGAGGTTAAACATTTCACCTTTGTCAGATAGCCTAATTTTGTGTAAAGGTTTAACACGATTTGCTTGCTTTGATTTGTACAGGGTTTTAGATGTTTCTAATTATTTTCCTCAGGTTGTGTCATTTATTATAAAGTTAATTTCAATCTGTTTAAAATTTATTAGTTTCGTTTAGGTTTTGTACTAGTTGTTAGAAATAATTTTCTACTTATTTATGTTCTATTAGAAGCGTCGAACAGCTTTTGTGTGTGAGAATTAGGTACGACATTGAGAGTAGGCACTTATTGGTGTGGCTTAATGGTTTTGATTAGGTCCACGTGTAATACACCCCCAATGGGTCGCAGCGGGAATATCGGGCTCAGGCGTGCTACTCTCATAGATCAATAACACCAGTATATATTAGATACGACCAAAAAGTCGTTTAAAAGCCCGATGCACTTGGCATTTAACTAAAAGTATTCTGTTACCTAAGCCCTCGATTGCCTTCTCTTCGTTCACTTGTTCATCAAATACAAAGATTTCCACTAACCCCTAATAGCCTTTATACAAAATGTAATGCGACAATATCTTTAATGTTGATATCCAAATCAAAAACCTCCAATGTATCCCTTGAAACTGTGTTACTGACCTCCTAAAAAAATAGTGTTTTAAAACGTCAAACAATAATGTTGGTGATCTTTCATGGTATTGATTAAATTGTATGTTGTAGGACCACAATATTTCCTAAGTGTATGTTAATGAACAGATTGCAGACATCAAATAAATGTAATTAGTTGCCCTAAGCTTCATAGAACTGAAGCTCGCCATAAATGGAATTACCATATAATGGCCTACATTGCCCGTGTTGATGTATATAACCCGCAAACATCCTATATCGAAATGGTAAACGTTGTTTGCCCCAGTGTGATAGCTAATCACCCGAACGGGGTTGTCAAATCCAATAGATCTATTCATACATCTCGACGCTCACAACTCCAGTAACAATGACCGTTCCATGATAATGGCCGCTCTACTAGGGTTATCGCGGTACTTAGGCAACAATAATCTACTAATATAAACCTTATTACTTGTGTCCCAATTATAAAACAGTGCATGTTTCTCAACCCGAAAACTTATCCCCCCCCCCCCCCCCCCCCCCCCCCCTAAAAAAAATCATGTAAAAGTGGGGCTATGCTAACCTCACTTGAAGTGAGTGTATATCAAGTACCTTTATCTCAGAAAATGCGTCACGGAAAATCGATTCACGAATGACTCAAGCCTATGGCAACACCAGTCCGAATTTTTTCTCCCCCTGCACGCCGCAGTGTGCCCCCCCCGCTCCGCGCTCATCGCACTTTTTCCTAATTATTTATTTTTTGTCTTTCCTCGATACGCCGATCTTACTTCTATATTTCTAAAATAGTAATCGCGTCACACGTTCAAAAATTATCGTTTAGCATAAACGGAACCAAAACAAATAATTCCGCTTGTTTTTCACATTCAAGCAAGTGTTAAGTAATCTATCTTTAACGCCTATTAATTATTAACTTTGTTTATTTTATTTTTAGAGGTTACGTACAATTAATATTCCGTTGCGCGTATAAATTACGGTTTAGGCACTCCCTGGAACACCAACCAAAGCTTTTCTATGCTTCAACAAATACCCAATTTATAACCTAATACTTAAAAAATTACTCAACAACATCACTTTATATCTTTATTTTGGCCGACAATTCTTGCATGTATCTCAACCTGATATAAGGAAAATTTCCAACTTTGGTCAACCATGTACAACTCTTGTAATTCTCCATAACTAGCCATACTTTGTTTATTTGACAAAGACCTTGACCAAGAATCCCTTAAAACCTCTTTTAAGTCTCTTTGACTTTTCTTATTGTCATATAATACATGATGCATTGAGATAACATCTTACAACTCATTTTACACTTATTAAATTTTCACTCAAAAACTTCTTCTTTTATATTTAGAGCTCACACAGCGCACATGACACATCAATCACAACACCAAACTCCATCCCATGACTAACTATGCACCTTTTTGGTCATCTATATCTTATATACATGCAAGACTAGAAAGATATAACACATATACATTAACACTTAGTAAAAAAAAATCAAACATATACTCCCTTTTGCTCTCTACCATCTCACGGCATCAAAACCCCAACCACACAAACCCATACAAATTTTTATTCAACCCATACACTTCTATACACATCCATCCTAAGATATTCTAAGGTATTTCCAAGCATTGGCTAACATTTTTCAAGTATTAATCAAGAAAAGTGAAACTAGGGTTTTAAAATGGAAAGCTAGGGTTTTATATCTAAACAAGGGTTTAGATACTTTGGTTCATCATCTTACATCATAATAAGGTTATCTAAAAACCTTCATGTCTTTACTTTCATCATTTTTATATGTTTACATGTTTTATATAACTATATCACCACTTAGGATTTTTAATATGTAAAACGAATTATCACTTATGTTTATGAATTTACACACTTTTCTTATGTCATATTGTTATATATATCATGGAAAAATGGATTAATAAATATGTTGACATGTTGTTTAAGTATAAACATGATTTTGTATAAATTTGGGTTTATAAAGTTAATAAAACAAACTCTTTATAAATGAACACACTTGGATAATAAAAGGGTGATTTGATTTCGACTTCATACAGTAGGTTTGACATTACATAAAAATAATACGCCTCATGACGATTCCAAAATGATAAGAAACTCGAAAAACCGATTTATAACGAAAAAGATACGTTAGTTACGAGTTTACGACGAGAAATACTTTTATAAAACTATTTTTATAAAATTTACTATTCATTACAGAAAGTGATATTTTTAAAACATCAAAAATATGATATAACTTTTAATTACGAGATCGTACTCGAAAGAATCGTTAAAAACGGAGCTATAACGAATAAAATACGACGTTTACGAGTTTACGATAACAAAAACTATAAAAATAAGTATATATCTGTTATGAACAGTAAAAATCACTATTCATCAGAAAAACTAAAATTTTAAAAATGTTATATTTTGATAACTCGACTTAATACGAAAATGTGGGCATAAGAAACGTAAGAAACGGGCTTAAAACGAGAAAGTTACGCATTATTTTCTAACTTGTGCACTATTTCCTGAGGTGAATAGTGTTGGTTCGTTTTTAAAATAAATTTTTGCGAAACATTTTAGAATCATTTATATAATATTTATACATGTCTTAAACTTTATAAATATTATTTTACAAAGACAATTGAATTATATATTCGATTATACGAGTTCAAATACACGAATAATATTTAGCAAATGCAATTTAAATATTATTTCGCAAACACGAGTAGACGGTGATGTAGCTATATAGAATCATACGTTGTATTAGTTATCAAAGTACTATATTACTAGGGAGTTTCATAATGATGAGGCCTCTTCGGGGTGGCGTATCGACGAGTTGTTGGATTTACGATTTAAAGTGTCCTAGCTCCTCATACGTTCACTACACGACCTCTTAATTATGATAGCCCGAACGATAGTATGATGAGCTATACGACCTATAAATAATCAAAGTGTTTAGTACTTATACGACCTATATTGGATTAGGTTGCCTTCGGATTCCTTCGTGACGCATTTTTCTATTGTGAATACTTGTTGATTTCCATTCACTCAAGGTGAGTTGTAGTTGTAGCCCTTTTTATAATGACATGTTTTATTAATTTCGGGGGAGAATACATGCTTGATTTCTTTGGAACAGTGTATTTTCAAAACTGTGATGATATTTCCTGATTACATTATTGCCTAAGTACCCTTCTGCCGCTATGTCCCGTTATCATGAAATGTTAAATAACTGCTGGGTATACGTAGTGTTATGGATAGATCTATCGGGAATGACCTCCCGTCTAGGCTGTGGTTTTAGTTGCATTGAGGCATTTATACATCTCGTAGAAATTCGCAGGATGCTTTGGCAGCATCTGATTGAGAAAATAGTAGGATGTTTTTGTAACATCAGTATCGTGTTGGGGCACAAACCTCATGTATGGTTGATTACAGTTTATTAGTTAAGGGTTCAGGTAGTCATGAGCTTGTAGGGCATTAATTCCTGTTTTTGGACTATTGAATGTCGCGCTTCATAGTCTACTATTACTTCGATCTTGTGGTCCACGCTATTTCCTCTTGATTACTAAGAACTTCACTCAACATTTTGTTGTCGTTTTAGCATGTTTTAATCTCATGGTGTTGAGGTAAGCTTGGATGGGAGCTTCGTGACGGATATATATTGAGGGTTTGATTTCTTATATTCAATCGAAACTTTTTTTTTTATAATCTTAATGCATTTTTATCAAAATATGGGACCTAAACGTTGTAAATCCTGATCTTTTGTAATGACATCGAATGAAACTTATTTTTAACGTCCATTTAAGATCGTTTTCTATATCTTGATTTTTGTACTTTGACGTAGCACCCCATTGTTACCTTTCCGCTGCGACCTGATTTTGGGGGTGTTACAGTTATGATTATGAGTAATTGATTGATACTTGTCTGGAATGTAAACTTAAGTATGAATATTTGATGAATAAATTATGCATAAGGATGTAATTTTTTTATGAGTTTGTTTGAATAAACATTTTTTTATATAACTTGTTAAATAAATTCTTAACCGGATCTAGAGGTCGAAAGTATTTCCGTTGAAGTTTTTATTTCAAAAAGTTAGTGCACGAATAAATATGGTATTTGGTAATTGAAACCTACCAAATGAACATGTTAAACGAACTTATGTTGATTCAAACTCGAGTATAGGTTGAAAGGGCTCGAATGAACAAATTTGGTAAATCATATTTTCTAAACAAATGACACGTGAATTATTCATTTCGTTGGTGTTCATAGGTCGAAAGGTCCCCACCGAACTAATATTAAAGAGAATCTTTCATGATATACACCATGGATTGAAAGTCGTTTACAAAAGATTTGTGCATCAATTTTTCATTGTTTCAACTAAACAACTCAAACACTCATATGACAGGATACAGATTCCCTCACAAGTATTGTTTCATTTAATTGAATTTCGTTTGTTAATTTTGATTTACATGGTAATTAGGTTTGTGACATCCTCGTTGCCTTATCCGCTACTTAAAATTATTTTTTACCAAATCTCTTAGGACGATCTTGACTTACCCATCTTTGCTACTACGGACGAGTATACTTGCTCGTATGTGTTTTTAGTATAGAAAGTAATCGTGTTATAAATTTTAAAACTTGCACAATAAGTGACGCATCACACATACTCCTCAGTAAAATGATATTGGTG
>BQNB010105693.1:15000-23548 GCA_026074375.1 Tanacetum coccineum
CTTATTATTTTATTATTTGTATACAGTAAGTAAAAACTTCCTTGAGAGGTGTCCGCATAGAAAAAACAAGTATAATTGCCCGCGCGTTGTTGCGGAACGTTAAATATTTTTTTTTAAGTTTTAATTTATTTTTCTTAGCGTAGAGCGTTTTTTGATTGCGTAATAGCTGGACCTTCCGCGCGTTGTGGCGGGGCTTATTTTTGTGCGATTTGATTACATAGCTGGCGCGTTGCCGCAGGCCATAATTTTTCGCGAATCGCGTTGCTACAGGCGTTAATTTTTTTTTTTTGTATTTTGTGCGGGTTTATTTTTTCGGTCTCATGTTTAATAGTTTTTTTTTCTTATATGGGCTTATGTGTTAGGCCTCATATTTAAAAGTTCGTTTTTTGGCTATATTAAGTTTTTTTTAATATAATTTTATGAGATTTGGGTAGATATGTGTTATATATTTGGGCTTATGGTTTTTAGTGGCGTAAAATGACACCGTTTAATGCCATTTTTAGTATATATATGAATCGGTAGATATGTGTTATATATTTGATAAATACAGTTTATTATATAAAAAAGCGTAAATAGTTAAAAGTTGAGGGTACGTTTTGTAAATTTTCTTTTTTATTTTATTTATATTAAACTTCAACATTTTTTATAAAATCGTGCGTATGTCAGAAGCGTTGCAATATTGGGCTCGTTTTGTTCGCAATTCAAAGATCTTTCCGCTGGTATTTTTTATCTGAATGAGTCGATAGATATATGGTATATATTTGATAAATAAAATTTATTCTATAAAAAAGTCGTAAATAGTTAAAAGTTCAGGGGGCGTTTTGTAAATTCTCTTTTTTTAATTTATTTTGGGCCGAAGGAAGCTTATTTTTTTGTGGGCCGTTGTTGGGCTGGAATATTTAAAACGACGTCAAACGACGTCGTTTTTTTTTCCACATATAGCATATAGATTTGGGCCGAAGGAAGCTTATTTTTTTTGTGGGCCGTTGTTGGGCTGGAATATTAAACGAACGTCAACGACGGTCTTTTTTGACAGATATAGGTATATAGAGAAAGTGTCGTAAATCGTTAAAAGTTTAGGGGTTCGTTTTGAGAGTGAATTCTCTTTTTTTAAAATTTATTTTAGGCCGAAGGAATCTTATTTTTTTGTGGGCGTTGGTTGGGGCTGGAAAGATTTTAAAACGACGTCAAACGACGTCGTATAGTTTAGATGAATTTATATTTGGGACCGAACGGAAGCTTATTTTTTTGTGGGGCGCTTGATGGGCTGGAATATTTTGTGAAAACGACGTCCCAAAAGTGACGTCGTTTTTTTCCACTTTAATAGTATTTTTTTTTAACAGCAGATTTTTATTTAAAACATAGTGAAGAAAGCTAGACAAGACAAAGATTACACAGTGGAACCCTAAAATTAGGGTTTTGTAAACCAAGTGACACCAGAATTAACATTAGACACTATATATCGAAGCTAGACGCTAGTAGTTATAAGTAAAATTGACTCATGCGTAACTAAGAGTAGCACGCCTTGGTTGGAGAATTTCCCAAAGAGCAATTGATTTCTGAAGCGTCAAATTAACCACCACATCCGTAATCAATACTTCAAGGAACACATTCGATTGCTTGATGTAAGCGAATATTAGACAATCCAGATGAGCACTTCGTTATAGGAGGGAGCCACATCTTCAGTCCACCAAAAATCTCAAAAAATTTCTCCTCTCACGTTGAGCGAGCCAAGGCGACAAGCAAAAAAAATCTGTGATAGAATGGATTCCACAGCCGAATTACAAAGGGGACAAGCAATTGATGGAATATCCATTCCTCTAAGCGAAATATTAGCTCTAGTAGGTAATTTATCCAAACAAACCCTCCAAGCATGAACATTTACCTTGATGGGAACGACTCTAAGCCATCTAATTGGAACTTCAGCTTTCGGCAAGATTGTATTATCAATTAAGATGCGAGAGGATTTAACCGAAAACTCTTGTGAGCCTTCTAAAGACCAACACCATCTATCTGATATATTTGGGAGCACAAGATCAACAACTTTCGAGCAATGTAAACCATAATTTTCCTGCTCCAAACCACCTCTTGGCATCCTACGAAAAGAATAAGACAAAAAAGGATGACCCATTTTCTCGTCCACATATAGTATATAGATATAATAAATGAGTTTTCACAGTGTCTTGTATAGTTGTATGTTGTACCACTTGTCCATCATTTTTATTGTGTATTAGTCCCTTCAATTTCGTTAAAGAAAAAAATGTATTCAATTTGACTATCTAAGAGTGCCAGTACCATAACATCATGTCATTATTAACATCGATATATTAGCGTCACATCAGCTTTAACATCGTAACATAAACACATTAAAATATCCATGTAATCATAACATCATTAACACCACTTTTTGGAACTCACCAATTATCCTTTTTCCAATTTTAAAACAAACTAATTTTATTTCGTTAATTAAAAATAAAAATTACAATACCTAAAAAAATGACATTCAAAATTAAAAAAAAATCGGAAAAAAACATATGAAAAAAAAAACTACACCCTAATGACTACTTCCGGTACAAGTTATATTTGGCTCGAATGGTTTTTTTTTTGCTCTTCGATAAAATAGGCATCGTCCTCCGGCAAATCTTTCGTGCTAATAGCGAGAAATTTCATCTCTTCCAAACACATCACCGCGCGGTCTTTCTCTTTTGCCACCTCGAACGCGACTTAGGCGGCTTCCCGTTTGAGATGAAGCTCTTGTGTCATAATCTCCCCGAATTGGCTTTACGAGTTATTCCCCCCGGTGCTCGCCGATGTATCTGATTTGGTTTTTTCTCGGGGCGTTATTTACCGGGAGGACGTGGTCTAGCATCGGGACCGAATAGCTCATTGGTGTTTACCGCAGGGATGTGTTCATCTTCGATTAAATCAACCGGTGCGGGTAGGGGTGCGTCTCATTTCGAATGGTGACGCAAAACTTCCCAAGCATCTTCTTGACTAAACTGAGTATTTTTATTCTCGTCACTATAAATCGTCCGAGCTCGTTTCATAATATCCAACTCGTTCTCGCCACTTTTTGCCAAACGTGAGCACCGTTTGTAGATTGCGTTGAACTTTTGGCAATTATGGTTCAACGTATTCTATTTGCTTGACATCGTATCCTTGGTACGTTTTTGAAAATTCAACCTATTGAACTCGTCCAAAACCCGATACCAAAACGTATCCTTCGCTTGTGCCTTTCCGACATTTTTATCCTCGAAAACTGCAACGTAACATTTTGCAAGTAAAGTTTCCTCGTCCGGTAGCCAACGAAACGGAACCCCCGAGACGTTCGGTTCGGTGTCTTTGCTTTTTTTGGGACGTTTCCCACGGGTACGTTTTGGTTGGGATTCGGTTTGTGTGAGTGAGTTTGACGATTGGCTTTGTTGTTGTGGTATAGGGAGTTGTGGTGGGTTTTGTTGTTAAAATTCAACAAAAGCTTGTTGTTGTTGTTGTAAAAAAAGCTTGTTGCTCGGGAGTCATCGAAACTTGGCTAGAGAAATCGAGCATTCGATGTAGAGCCAGAGTTCATGTTGCCAACAAGGAGGTTCCAAAACCCTTCGTTAGGATATTCCGACATTTTTTTGTGCTAGTGAAAGTGTATAAAAATTGTGTTTAAAGTGGTAGATGTGTGAAAAAAGATATAGGAAAGGGGGATATATATAATGGTAGTAAAAAATTTTGAAAAAATAAAATTTTAAAAATCTGCCCGTTAGGGGCATTAATTGTTTAATTTTTTTTTAATAAATCCAAAACTAGCCGTTGGGAAATAGAAAAAGAAAATTAAAAGAGGCATTGCCAGCGTTTGTGTGGCAACGCCGTTGGCCAAGACCACAACCCGGTATGGTAACGCCATTAACGCCGACGTCACGTAGGCATAACGTCGGGTCCGGCTTTACCATACCCTACCCTCTAATATGGGTCCATATGAGACGAGACAACTCCTGAATTATTCGAGCTTTAATTTAATTAATTTTTATTCTTTTACAAACAAATAGTTACTTACTTTTTAAAAATTAAGTTGAATCAAGCTTTATATGCCAAATCTTAATCGTATTCGATCTTAAAATATGAAAATGATCGAACTCACGTCGAGTTCCGAGCTCGAGTTTTAGATGGCAAGTCGAGCTCGAGCTCGAAATCTAAAGCCCCGCCAAGCTCAAGTCAAGTTTTGAGATCGAATTTTATTAGTCAAGTCGAGCTCGAGCTTGACAATACTTGACTCGATTGCTTACACCACTCGTACCAAAAAAACTTAATATAGAAGACAAAATAGAAATAACTTACGAGACTATTGACTTATGTGGAAACTAGAGAGGAGGGGGTGTTGAATAGTTTACCCGTTGATTGGCGTTTTAAAAGTTTGCTTATAAAAAGTCCGAGATTCGTGTTTATGTGAGATCAACCAATAATATGGACAAACAATATATCTAACTACAATCAATACAAACACAATATAAATAGTAGCTACGAGATATAAAGTGAAAGACAAGAGATAAAAGATAGAACAATCAAACCACAACACTGAGAATTATAGTGGTTCGGTTACGAAGTTCTTTTTCGCCCTACTCCACTCCTCGAGTATCCGACTCCAGGTTTCACTATGTCAACAAGCTCCCTTCAGGCGAAGAAAATCGTTACATATCGCTTATATCAATTTCCGACATTAAGCTAAATGTCGAGTCCTAATCTTAGCTAGAACTAATATACCACTTCACTAATGTATTTTAAGGCCTAAAATACTAACCGACACACAATCAACACTTTTGAATGTTTACACTATCCGGATCTACACAACTACACAAGAATTGTAACACCCCCAAAATCAGGTCGCAGCGGAAAGGTAACAATGGGGTGCTACGTCAAAGTACAAAAATCAAGATATAGAAAACGACCTTAAATGGGCGTTAAAAATAAAATTCATTCAATGTCATTACAAAAGATCAGAGTTTTCACGTTAGGTCCCATAGTTTTATTTAAAGACATTAAGATTTTATAAGACAAAAGTTTTATTGAATTTAAGAAATCAGAATCCCTCTAATAGATATCCGTCGCGGCTCCCATCCAAGCTTATACCTCAGCACCTGAGATTAAAACATGCTAAAACGTCAACAAAATTGTTGAGTGAATTCATAGGTTTATCAGGAAATAGCGTGGACCACAAGATTTAAGTAATAGTAGACTATGAAACACATTCAATAGTCCAAAAACATGTATTATTGCCCTAAGCTCATGACACCGAACCTTAACGTAATAAACTGTAATCAAACCAGTACTCGAGGTTTGTGCCCCAACACGGATACAGATGTTACGAAAACATCCTACGAATTTTCTTCAATACAGATGTTGCCAAACATCCTACGAATTTTCTTCGAATGTTAAATGCGTCAATGGTCAACTAGAAACCACAGCCTAGATGGGGATGGTCAGTCCCGATAGATTTATCCATAACACTAGCGTATACCCAGCAGGTAATTAACGGTTCATGATAAAAGGGGTCTTAGCGGCAGAAGGGTACTTAGGCAATAATGTAATCAGGAAATAGCATACAGTTTTGAAAGCACTTGTGTCCAAAGAAATCAAGCATGTAATCTCCCCGAATTTAATAAAACAAGTAGTAGAAAAAGGGGCTACGAATTCACCTTGAGTGAATGGTAATCAACAAGTATTCAAAATAGAAAATGCGTCACGAAGGAATCCGAAGGCAACCTAATCCAATATAGGTCGTATAAGTACTAAACACTTTGATTATTTATAGGTCGTATAGCTCATCATACTATCGTTCGGGCTATCATAATTAAGAGGTCGTGTAGTGAACGTATGAGGAGCTAGGACACTTTAAATCGTAAATCCAACAACTCGTCGATACGCCACCCCGAAGAGGCCTCATTATGAAACTCCCTAGTAATATAGTACTTTGATAACTAATACAAGGTATAATTCTATATAGCTACATCACCGTTTACTCGTGTTTGCGAAATAATATTTAAATTGCATTTGCTAAATATTATTCGTGTATTTGAACTCGTATAATCGAATATATAATTCAATTGTCTTTGTAAAATAATATTTATAAAGTTTAAGACATGTATAAATATTATATAAATGATTCTAAAATGTTTCGCAAAAATTTATTTTAAAAACGAACCAACACTATTCACCTCAGGAAATAGTGCACAAGTTAGAAAATAATGCGTAACTTTCTCGTTTTAAGCCCGTTTCTTACGTTTCTTATGCCCACATTTTCGTATTAAGTCGAGTTATCAAAATATAACATTTTTAAAATTTTAGTTTTTCTGATGAATAGTGATTTTTACTGTTCATAACAGATATATACTTATTTTTATAGTTTTTGTTATCGTAAACTCGTAAACGTCGTATTTTATTCGTTATAGCTCCGTTTTTAACGATTCTTTCGAGTACGATCTCGTAATTAAAAGTTATATCATATTTTTGATGTTTTAAAAATATCACTTTCTGTAATGAATAGTAAATTTTATAAAAATAGTTTTATAAAAGTATTTCTCGTCGTAAACTCGTAACTAACGTATCTTTTTCGTTATAAATCGGTTTTTCGAGTTTCTTATCATTTTGGAATCGTCATGAGGCGTATTATTTTTATGTAATGTCAAACCTACTGTATGAAGTCGAAATCAAATCACCCTTTTATTATCCAAGTGTGTTCATTTATAAAGAGTTTGTTTTATTAACTTTATAAACCCAAATTTATACAAAATCATGTTTATACTTAAACAACATGTCAACATATTTATTAATCCATTTTTCCATGATATATATAACAATATGACATAAGAAAAGTGTGTAAATTCATAAACATAAGTGATAACTCATTTTACATATTAAAAAGTCCTAAGTGGTGATTTAGCCATAAAGAACATGTAAACATATAAAAATGATGAAAGTAAAGACATGAAGGTTTTTAGATAACCTTATTATGATGTAAGATGATGAACCAAAGTATCTAAACCCTTGTTTAGATATAAAACCCTAGCTTTCCATTTTAAAACCCTAGTTTCACTTTTCTTGATTAATACTTGAAAAAGGCGAGTTTCTTATCATTTTGGAATCGTCATGAGGCGTATTATTTTTATGTAATGTCAAACCTACTGTATGAAGTCGAAATCAAATCACCCTTTTATTATCCAAGTGTGTTCATTTATAAAGAGTTTGTTTTATTAACTTTATAAACCCAAATTTATACAAAATCATGTTTATACTTAAACAACATGTCAACATATTTATTAATCCATTTTTCCATGATATATATAACAATATGACATAAGAAAAGTGTGTAAATTCATAAACATAAGTGATAATTCGTTTTACATATTAAAAATCCTAAGTGGTGATATAGTTATATAAAACATGTAAACATATAAAAATGATGAAAGTAAAGACATGAAGGTTTTTAGATAACCTTATTATGATGTAAGATGATGAACCAAAGTATCTAAACCCTTGTTTAGATATAAAACCCTAGCTTTCCATTTTAAAACCCTAGTTTCACTTTTCTTGATTAATACTTGAAAATGCTTAGCCAATGCTTGGAAACACCTTAGAATATCTTAGGATGGATGTGTATAGATGTGTATAGGTTGTAGAAAAATTGATATGGGTTTGTGTGGGTGCTTGGTGTATGCCGTAGCTTCCAAGAGAGAAAAGGAAGAGATTTTGTGAATTTTTGCTAAGTGTTTATGCATGTGTGAGCTATATCTTATAAGATATATGCATGTATGGTGCAAGACTTGGTCAAGGAGACAAGGTAAGGTCCTAGGGATGGTCTTGGTCTTGGTCTAAGTCAAAGAGACAAGGTATGGTGGTTTAATGAGAAGGCATGGGCTAGGTATTAATGAAAGAGATGTATATTTGACCAAACTTGGAAATTTTCTTATTTCTTTGAATCTCTTGCCATAATTTCGGCATAAGAGTGATATAAGTGAGATATTTTTGTAACTTTTATGTATTGGGTATAAAAGTGGGTATTTGTTGAAGCGTAGAAAAGTTTTTGTGGTTCCGGGAGTGCCTAAACGCAATTTATCGCGAAACGTATACACTTTACGTAACCAACAAAAATAAAATATAAAAGTTAATTATTACTTTTGAAAAAAATAATATAATGATGGCTTGACATAAACTTTAATTTGTTTGGTGTCCGTTTACGTTGGTTGTTGATTTTTAGTTCACGCGATTTAACTTAACACTTAAAATTAAAAGCGAACGCGTACGAGAAAAGAAAAAAAATAAATAGTGAAAAATGACAAAATGAATGATGTCATAAAATGACCTGAAAATACGGAATGTTACAGTCTCCTCCGGTTAGAAGAGCCTTGTCCTCAAGGCTCAGGTTGCAACACCTGAAGAAGGTACGGGTTCAGAGAAAAAGATGCGGATATTTCTTCCGGAATAATGTTGATGAAGAGGTGTAGGTTTTATGGTGACTACTCTCAGCATGGGCATGGTTCTTCTTGAATTATACATAGGTGATCAAGTT